>VDFB02341425.1:0-49541 GCA_007258455.2 Sequoia sempervirens
ACATTACCTTGGATTGAAAATCATAAGAAATCACCTATGACCCCTAGAATAAGAGAAAAAATGTTTCAAGAAGGGAACCCTTGGGGAAAAGACTTTGATGGGGAAGATCACATTAGTGTTGCAACTAGTGAAGCAAGTGAAAATGATAGTGAAGAAATAACACAATCCACCATAAATGAAGCTCTCAATGATAATAGATTCACTAAAATTATTATGGAGTTAGTCAAATGTAACCCACAACAATACTTCAAGGCCCTTGCTGATGAAGGAATTAAAATGCCTCCTTATTTTGACATATCATTATCTAGTGAATCTAAGAATCCCAAAACAAACAATGATGGTAGGATCAAAGATCATAGACCCTTTTATCTACAACCTAGTTACAAGCGATCTTCAAAGACATAAAAAACTACACCTACAAAGTATCCTATTTTGGATGAGCTTAGAACATTACGACAAGAATTGGATACTCTCAAGAATAGTAAAAAATTGACTCACAAGTTCTCCATTGAAGACATATGTCCTTATCCCTTCGATCCAAGCATACCAATGCCACCTTTTCCCAACCATTGGGACATACCAAAACTTGACAAATATAATGGAAAAGGAGATCCTAAGAACCACTTAAGACAATTTTGTGCCACTACCATGGAATTTGCAATTGATGAAACATACCTTATGAGATTATTCCCCTGCAGTCTCGGAGGAGAAGCTATGGAATGGTTTTCACGATTATCCCCAACCATCAAATCTTTACAAGAATTGGCTAATAAATTTGTCTCTAATTATAGTTTCAATTATGACCTTAAAGTGACCATGACAAACCTTTTCAACACTAAACAAAAACAAGGTGAATATTTTGTTTCATTTTTACAAAGATGGAGACATTTAACAAAACAATTGCATTATTCCATTCCTAATCAAGAATTGGTTGACCTCTTTTGTCAAACTTTTAACAAAGAAATTGGAAGGGAACTTCACCTCAAATGCTTGGATTCCTTTGATGAAGCCATAGAAATGGGATTTTGAATTGAACAAACCCTCATCGATGATGGAACTATTAAACATAATAATGACAAAGATCAAAAATCAAATTCAAACAACAAGACCCCTTTTTGGGTTAAGAACAAGAATGTAGTCAATGACGAAGTTGTCGATGCAAAAACAACTAAAAAATCATCACCTTTTTACAATCTCAAAGGTTCATCTTCTAATAAAGGAAAAGAGAAACAAAGAAGTTCCCCTAGACAAAATTTTACACCAATTGGACAATCACTTGAATCCACATTAAAAGAACTTCTTGAAATTAATGTTATAACACTACCCAAAATAAGGGAATATAATCCACAAGTCAAACCCCCATGGTGGAATGAAGATCACTTTTGCGACTATCATAGACACAAAGGACATAAGACTAATAGTTGCAATAAACTTTGACATTTAATACAAGACTTTATTGATGACAGTAAGATATAAGTTGATGGACACACTCCTTCTGGTAACTCTAATCATGAGATGTTTAAAAACTCTCTCCCTAAGCATGACAAGGATAAAGGAAAGGCTCTTGAATCTAGTAATGGTGTAAATTATACTACTGCTAAGCATGACTATACCATACATAACATCACTAAGGTCGATAATCATGTCAACACTTTCAACATAAAAGGAAAAGAACCTGATTGCAAGGTTACTACCCGCAAAGGCACCATTATCCTTAAAGGTCCTAATGCAAAATCTGCTACACCTATTTCACAATACAACCTCATAGAGCACTTAGGAAAAACACCCGCACAAATTTCTATACTCTAGATACTACGCCTATCTCCTAAGCATAAAGCTATCCTAGATAAAGCACTTGCTACTGCAACAGTGCCTACAGACTTACATGTAGATCAATTCCAAGCTATGGTGGGACACATCACTTCTCCTCACACTCTCACTTTTATTGAAAATGATGATTCATCCCTTCTCCAATCACATAATGCAACTTTACACATTGATGTCCTCATCCATAATGTTAAGATCAAGCAAGTTTTGATAGATGGAGGAGCAGGCCTTAATATTTGTACTCAAGAATTGATCACAAAATTAAGGTTCTCTAAAAATGAAGTTGATCCAAGTAAAAAGATTACCATAAAGGCATATGATGAAGAGGAACACTCATCTAAAGGAGCAGTTACTCTACCAATTAGAATTGGCCCTATGGTAAAGGATGTGGTTTGCCAAGTCCTTGATCTCCCACTGACCTATAATATCCTCTGTGGAAGACCTTGGATTCATGCAATGCAAGCAGTACCTTCTACATACCACCAGTGCATTAAATTCCCCGACAATGGTGTTGAAATCACAATACGAGGAGATCCAAACCCTTTCATGTATTGCCATAATCTAATCCCTAAAACTGAAATCATAATCCCAAGCAATCGTGAAGCATTTCCTTCCCAAGCATATGTTGATCCTGAGTCCTTAAAAGCATCTTCCTCAAAATCCAATGCAGCTAAGATCAAAATGTAGGCAAAAGACCAAGGAGTGGGAGAATATACCTTGAATCATGCTCTTTGCATTAGAAAACTACCTTTATCTCCTCACACCTATGGAAAACCACAAATGACTAAGACCACATGAGATACAAATACTACAATGATTTGTAAATCAACTACTTTCAAAAAATGGGGAGCCCTTTATAATGAAATAGAAGAAGCTGATCTCCTAAAATGGTTATACAAAGATGAAGATACAGAAAAAGAACAAATTGAAATAAAGATACCTGTTTAACAATATGGTAAATGATTTGATATTATGAAAGAAATGGGATATGATGGTAAAAGTCCTCTTGGCTTACAGAAATAGGGTATCTTGGAACCAATACAACCTACTCATATGCAAAAAGTCCCTAGTTTAGGATATGATGCATAGAAAGATAAGACCTTGAATACCACATGTGCTTCAAGTAAGGAAGTAGAGTCCTCTAATGCTACACAGACAAATGAGGAAAGTGCCATTGATGACTTCATTGAAATTTGTGACTATGATAGTGTCCCTACCCCTGAACCTGATCATAATATTTGTACCCTTGAATCCATTCAAAATATTAGTTTGAATCATAATTCTTTACCCTTGGTTCACCCCAACCTCATTGATTTTGATCAAAAAGGACCACCACAATTGGATGCATTTGAAAATGATGAGGCAATCATAAATTTTCTAGGAGCACGAGAAGACACACCCCTTGAGGATCATAAAGTAGGCTTCATCATAGAACTCAAGAGTGTGGTTTATTTTGGGGGGAGTACCAAGCCTTTCAATCACAAAATTATTGAAAATAGAAATAGGTCTTCTAGTGAAAACTACTCTGTGGCACTATTAGACCTAAAAAAAGTAAAAATAAAGGAAGTATCCAAGGGTGAAAACCTCTCCAAGGCACCTGAGGATGGAAGTCTTGACACACTTCCCTTAGCAGTATATCATGAAAAATCATCTATGTTGGTAGAGAAGATAGTACCAACAAATTTTGGCACAAAAGAAAAACCAATGATAATTCATTTAGCAGAATCATTAACACCTGAAGAGAGAATGGAGCATATGTAGTTTTACAAGGAAAGACAAGTTAATTTTGCATGGTCCTATGCAGATATGCCAGGACTTGATCCAAATTTAGTAATGCATCACTTGTCTTTGCCATCAGGGGCAAAACTTGCTAAACAAAAGTTGAGAAAAATGCACCCACACATTGCTTTATTGGTAAAAGCTGAATTACAAAAGTTGCTAGATGTGGGATTTATCAGACCTATTGACTATCCTGATTGGATTTCAAATTTAGTACCAGTTTCAAAGCCTAATGGGGGCATCTGAGTTTGCACATATTTTAGAGATTTAAACAAAGCTTGTCCTAAGGATGACTTCCCACTTTCCAACATTGACATGATAGTGGATTTGATAGCAGGGCATGAAATGTTATCCCTCATGGACGGTTTTTCAGGCTACAATCAGATAAAAATTTCTCCTAAAGATAAAATTAAGACATCATTCACTTGTCCTTGGGGAACCTTCTGTTGGAATGTCATGCCCTTTGGGTTGAAGAATGTTGGAGCTACCTACCAATGTGTAATGACCACTATCTTCCATGACATGATGCATAACTATTTGGAAGACTATGTAGATGATTTGTTGGGAAAATCCTACACCAGAGCAGGACATTTAGAGATCATGGATAAAATTTTCACAAGATTAGAACAATACAAGGTCTGATTGAATCCAAAGAAATGTTCCTTTGGGGTAACCTCTAGTAAACTCCTTGGATACATTGTATCATCTAAAGGAATTGAAGTTAATCATGAAAAAACAAAGGCTATACTTGAAATACCTCCTAATAATATCAGATAGTTGAGATCATTAGAAGGAAAACTTCAGTTTATTCATCATTTTACATCACAACTTGCAGATAAATGTCAACCCTTTCAGCATTTGTTACACAAGAATGTTTCATTTAGATGGGATGACAAGTGTGAACAATATTTTTAGAAAATCAAAGAATATCTTATGACACCACCAGTATTAGTACCTCCTATGTATGATAAGCCTTTACTTCTATATATATCCACAACTACCACAATACTAGGGGCACTTTTGGCACAACATGACTCTGAAGGAAAGGAACATGCAATCTATTACATCAGTCATACTCTAGTGGGATACGAGCTCAATTATAGTCCTATTGAAAGAGCATGCCTTGCTGTAGTTTTTGCACCACATAAGCTAAGACATTACATGCTTACACACTAGAAAAAGCTCATTGCAAAAATTGACCTCTTAAGTACCTCTTGAACATAGCAACACTCACAAGATGATTAGCTAAATGGGTGATGATTCTTAGCGAGTTTGATATTGAGTACATTGAAAGAAAAGCAATCAAAGGACAAGCTATCGCAGATCAACTTGCCGATGCTCCTATGACAGATGATCATCCTCTTATTATAGATTTTCTTAATGAATCAATCTTCAACATGGAATCTACACATCTATGGACTTTATATTTTGATGGCTCCTTCACACAAGGTGGTTCTAGTGCTGGAATTCTCTGTCATGCCACAAGGGGATTGTATACCTAAAGCTTATAAGATACAATTTCCATGTACCAACAATATTGTAGAATATGAGGCTTTACTTTTGGGCTCCGTATAGTTGTGCAATGGAAGATCCTTGAGTTGCGTGTTCTTGGTGACTCTTAGCTAGTGATCAAACAAGTTAATGTTGACTATAAAACAAAAGATGAAAAATTGATGCCTTACAAAAGAATGGTGGATGATTTCAAGGCCTATTTCACATCAATCTCTTTTGAGTAGATTCCTTGAGATAACAATAGAGCTATTAATGCAATGGAAACAATTAGTTCACTTGTAGAAATACCAAGTAATGCCACTTACTGTGAGTTCCTAGTAGAACCTCTTTTGGAACCTGCTTACAATATACCACAATCTGAAATGATTTGTCTCATTGTTGGTCCTAATTCCCAATGGTATGGGGATATTTATACCTATCTTCAAGATAACACCTTTCCATCAAACCTATCCAATAAATCTCATAAAACCTTTATCTCTCAAGCTTCCCGCTATGTTATCTTAGCTGATACCCTTTACCGCTGAGGTCTCGATGGTACTTTACTTAGATGTCTTGAGCATAATGAGGTAAAAATTGCTTTACAAGAAGTACATTAAGGTATATGTGGAGCACATTCTAGTGGCCCTACCTTAGCCAAGAAACTCTTGCATATGGGTTGTTATTGGACTACAATGGAAAAGGATGCTTATCAGTTTGTTAAAAAATGCAAGCAGTGTCAAAAACATGCAGACTTGATACATGCTCCTACACAAGACTTGCAGTCTCTTGGTACACCATGTCCCTTTTATCAATGGGGACTTGATCTCGTGGGCAAGATCCATCCACCTTCATCCAATGGTCATAAGTTCATTCTCATCGCCACTGACTATTTCATGAAATGGATTGAAGTTGTTCCTCTCACTCATATCATTGGAAAACAAATAGCCACCTTCATACTAAACTACATCATCTGTCATTATGGCATTCCTCTATCCATCATCATAGCTAATGGTCATCCTTTCAAAAATCAAGATGTCCACAAACTCTATGAGAAATTCCATATACATCATTTTCCACACCTTACTATCCTCAAGGTAATGGCCAAGCTGAGGCTTCTAATAAAACCATTCTCAAAATTCTTAAAAAGACAGTCAATGAAGTTGGTTGAGATTGGCATATTCAATTGAATCCTGCACTGTGGGCTTATCACACAAGTGTCTGCACTCCCACAGGTGCTACCCCATATGCCCTTGTCTATGGATCTGAATCCATCTTGCCCATCAAGGTTGAGTTTCCCTCTTTGTGTGTCTCTTTGTGTAATCAAATCAGTGATGAAGAATATTGAGTTTCTCGTTTGCAGGAGTTGGAATTGTTGGATGAACGAAGAAAAACTACTTTTAATCATCTTAGAGCATACCAGCAATAGATGTGTCAAAGTTTTAATCAAAAAGTGAAACTACGTACATTTGAGGTTGGGGCTCTTATTCTTCATGAAAATCCTTGCACTCAACAAGATAGAGAAAAGAAGGGTAAATTTGAGCCTAACTATTTAGGTCCATACGTTATCACTGTTGTGTATGGATCTGGAGCATACCAGTTATCTACTCCAAAAGGTGAATTGCTTAGTGATCCCATCAATAGTATGAACATTCACAAGTTTTATACCTAAATGCTTTAGAGGGAAATCTTTTCAAAGTCCTAAAAAAATACAAAAAAAAGGGAAAAGAGTACTAAAAAAATACAAAAAAAGGAAAAAAGTCCTAAAAAATACAAAAAAGAGGAAAAAGGTCTTGAAAAAATACAAAAAAATAAGGGAAAAAAGTCTTGAAAAAACACAAAAAAAGGAAAAAAGTCCTTTAAAAAAGAAGAAGAGAGAAATCCATTTGTTCAATGGTGAAAACCACTTCGGTGGTGCCTTGAGCAAGTACCATGGTGAAAACTGAGAAATCGGCACCATGTGTAGAGGCTTTGCTCCTCTTTCCTTTGGTGCTCTACTTCATCTTTTCATTCCCTTTTCATTCATCCTCAACTTCAAAATGACCTTTTCACACTCACCATGGCTTGTGAATTGTTCGACATTCCCCTTGCTTGCTCGCTTTACGACACATACTAGGTTGGTCCTATCCCTCACTAGGGCATTTCCTTAACCTTAGCTATGGGTTAAGATACTGAGCATCTTGCGGTCGGAGAAACTACCTTCTTTTTCTATCTGCTCGTCTACTTTTGTCATAAAATGTCCTGAAATAATCCAAAAAGTTCATAAAATGTCCTAAAATAATCCAAAAAAATCATAAAATGTCATGAAATAATCCAAAAAAAATCATAAAATGTCCTAAAATAATCCAAAAAAAATCATAAAATGTCCTAAAATAATCCAAAAAAATCATAAAATGTCCTGAAATAATCCAAAAAATCATAAAATGTCCTAAAATAATAAAAAAAATTCATAAAATATCCTGAAATAATCCAAAAAAATCATAAAATGTCCTGAAATAATCCAAAAAAATCATAAAATGTCCTAAAATAATCCAAAAAAAAAATCATAAAATGTCTTAAAATAATCCAAAAAAATCATAAAATGTCTTGAAATAATCCAAAAAAAATCATAAAATGTCCTGAAATAATTCAAAAAAATCATAAAATGTCCTAAAAAAATCCAAAAAAAAAATCATACAATGTCCTGAAGAAATCCAAAATATCAAATATTCCAAAAATCCCAAAAAAATAAAAAATTCCAAAAATAGTGGTACTTTTAGATCACCACACAGCTTTGAACTTCAACAAAATCAAAACATGCAAGTGTTTGACAATCAAGCAAACATTATAACATATATATCAACCCATCTTACAAATCCAACCAAACACATAAACTGTAACGAGAATTATTTTTGCATTGAAGTAGGACTCTTGTTTGTTTGTTGATCTTTGCTTATTTTATGATTTTATCTTTGGTGACATGTCTTTTAGCTTCTTTAGGATGTATTTGACTAGAGAGGCAAGGATGGGGCATGTTCATTTGTTTGTTGTTTGTGGATTGTTTCTTATTCACAGGATGACTCGTCTTAGGACATGGTTGTCTAAAACCATCGAGGACCTATGAGTCTAATGTGGATGAGAGCATTCCTTGTCTAATAGTTTCTTCCATGCAATAAGTATTCAAGTCATCTAAGGTTCTTATACCTAGATGCTTATACTTCATTACTAAATAAAAATGTAAACAATATTTAGGTCGTCTAGATGTTCATGTTATATAGATGCTTATACTAATTTGTGACATAATAAGCCCGATGATGATAAAAGCACTTAAATGGTACAAGAAGCTTCATCACCTTCATTATCTTCCATCTTCCATCTTGCATTTCATTTTCTTCATCTTTCTTGTCGCAGAGAAATCAATTAATTGCTTAACTCACTGATATATGTCTCTTGAATTAAATCTAAAATCAATCAACCTGATTCTTGAAATTTCATGTCCCCTTAATCAATTAGTCAATCCATCATTGCAACACCTTGTATTGCATAAGCATAATTCTCAATCAGCTTAATTAGCTCAATCAGCTTCATCAACTCATCAACTTGGCTATACTGGTCATTTCCATCAATTGTTCAGTTACGCCCTTCAACTTTGCATTTTCATCAAAATGTACATCACCGTTTTACCACTTACACAATATTAGGTATCTAATCACTTTCTGGACATCTATCGAGAGATTAATCTTCTTACAATCTATTCGATCAATCTCTCGAGGGGTCATATCATTCTTATCATAGTCCTTACCAAGATATCTTTGGGACATGTATCAGTTGATCAATATTTTTTTTCTTTGAAACAATGCGACAAGCTGCATTGTCTCAAAGAGTGGCAAAATGTAGACACTAAAAAATGTCCTAAGTCCATGGGCATCATTTTTCTTGGTTGTTGTCCTTCAATAATTGAATACTTTTAATTATTCAATTAAGTTTGATCGCATTCCTCTATTAATTAAATAATTTTTAATTATTTATTTAATTCACCTTCTCATCTTTATTCTATCTTGATTAATTAAAATTATTTAATTGTGTCACTAATTTCTCCCTCTTCTTCAATAGTTAAATAAATTATTATTTATTTAATTATTTTGTCATCTTTCATCTATAGCTACCATTTGCAGGTCTTGCACAAGTGTTTCAACAAATCTGAGGGAAAAGTTGCATAATAGGAAGGAGAGCAAGATAAGTGATTCAAGTTCAAGCATGGGGAGTATTTTGATTTAATGTTTTATTTTCCTTATGCTTTTATTGTTTTCTCTTGTTTGGATGAGGTTTAATAGCTTAGTAGTGTTGGTTGTCACTTTATCTATGCTATTTGATTTCTAACCCAATCTCACATTTATATCTAAATCTTTACTTTTGGGCACCTATAGTGGGTAAACCATGAGGAATTTGAAGATGATGTAAACTATAGTTTTTTGATATTTTGTCTTTAGATTCTAAATATATTTTTTCAAAATTTTTAGAATCAGATTGCACCTCTTTTTCCATTTCCCTCGAAAACTAGTTTTTTTCATAAAGCAACATTTTTAAGGAATGACGCTCACTGTATAATGCATAATTTTTTTTCCATGAAGGATAAAATCATAATTATTTTGAATATAGATTTGCAACTCCGATATCTATTTCTTCCACTTGGTTAGATAGTGTTTTATTGAATATTTTTTTCTTAATCAAGTTTTGAAATGAAACCAATTACAATTCAGACATAGGCTGACCATATAATGTGTAACTTTTTTGTATGTATCGAAATTCAATTTTTCTTTCTTTTTGGATCAAGGACTTCAATATCTGGTGTACTCATATTTTTTAAATTTTGTTTTGATAATCTACTATTTTTCCACATGTGTAGAATAGAGAGCTTGATTTTTGATGAAAAACTTACATTCACATGAAATAAAAAATAAATATAATACTCAAATTAAATTTAATTAAAATTATACTTTTTTTGAGGTTTATAATAAGGACTAAATACTTACAAAAAAAAAATTCTAAATGAATTAATTTGATCCCCCAAAAGGTAAATCAAAATTGTATTTTCATTAGCATTTTCATAAGGTGTAAAGGAGACTCTGTTATAGGTACGGTTTAAAACTAGAGGGGTTCTATCTAAGGGGGCTTGGTCTAAGGTGGTTTGATAAAACCCTCTTTAATTGGAATCCTTTAAATGGAAATTTTCAAGGTTTAAATAATTATATTTTCTAAAAATATGTGATTTTAGCAAAAATTAAGATCTCTGTAAGGCCCCACCTTGCATGTGATTAGTAAAGACCTAATATGTTTTATGTGATCCTAAATAGATGGTAAGATGTATTATGGATGACAAATAGTGTGATTATTGATAATATTCTTGCTTATGCTACCGTGAATGTAAGACCTCGTTTCGTATCCCCCATTGTATTTCAATCAAACAATTAGTTAGATGATGATTATGATGAAATGAATGATGAAACTCTTTTTACGATTCATGGGCATTAACCTTGATTTAATTATGGTAGAAGCACATATGAATTTGTTGGATATAACTTGAAGGAGATGGGTTATTTGGCATATTAAATTTTGGTAAATGGTTCATCGTTAATAGGAGTTTAAAATGAATTACTAAGGTGGTAAACAAAATGATGGAGTGACTATTTCATTGACTATATTCTTGTATGGGAGTAAGTGAGTATTTCCTTGGATTATAATGAAAATTGAATCTAGGTTCATTTGATGTATTAATGAGTAAATAGTTCATGAGTGAAAATTATGTGAATTGGATTAGCTAATAATATGAAGAGATATATGATCTAATCATGCTGACCTTGGTAATGTGCAGGAATCGAATATGCAAATAGGAGGATGGATAAATATTGGAATCAAATCAGATACATCTTTGGAAGGTTCTAAGTGTAGCCCTATTTGACTTAGAAGGGTTCGAGGTTATATTTTTGATTGGGTGATTATGTTTGAGTAGAATCCAATTGTGGGACATGTGAGGTGAGTTTGGTTGGGGTTGGAACCCTTGGTCAAGATCAAAACTCGTATGGATTCTTTTGTGGGTTTTAAAAAGGGATTATTGAGTCAATTTCTTTGGTTTTTGAACAAGATTAGACCCCTAGGACCTATACCTATGGGTTTGGAACCTTTTTGACATGTGAACTTGTCCTTGGAGTGTGAAAAGACCCCTCAAAATTCATTCATGAATGTGACAAGTGACTTGTCACTCTCAACTCCCCACTCCCCAAAAGTTCTTGGAATTGGCACAAGACTCACACATGTGTGAGCACTTGTGGGAAAGAGTGTAGGTTTGGAGGATTCCTATATATCTCAAGAAGATGGAAGATTTGGGCATTGCCCACTTCTCCCTTTGGAGAACTTGTGAAGTGAAGAAAAGAAGGAGAGAGTCAAGGATGGAAGAATAGGAGTTCAAAGGAAAGCAGCTTGTAGAGAGATAAGTCTTTTTTCCATTTCTTATTCTTAGTATTGGTAGAGATAGCTTGATCTATGCATTGAATCATAAGTAAGATTGTTTAAGGGATATATTAGAGTAATGTGTTGTATAATGAGCAAGCTTGTTATAGCATTAGCTCTCACCATTGAACTACAGTGGTGTATAATGTATTTCTTGCTCGGGGGTATGGCTAGAGTCCACGAGGCTCCATGACGCCATTATGGTAGGGTGGAGAGCAAGCCTTATTCGGTCGGGTGTCCTTCACTGTATTTTATTTAAGATCTATTTGTAACATGGAAAGTGAGTGTTTTTTTTTTCTTAACATAATAAGGAAACAAGGAAACGAGCCTATTTATTCTTTGATTTGCTGTGTTGAAAATGGATGTAGTAGAGATGTTCAAATTCCCCTCTTGTTGTCTACTTAAAGTTATTGGATATTGAAAGAAAAATAAATACCCTTGTAATCAATCATTTGATATTATGTTTATTTGAGTGTAAAGGAGAAAGGTTGGAGCACTGTGGTTTATGTTGTGCTCAAAATAAAATTAGGCTTTGGAAGATTGATCATTTGTTTGAAAACATAAAGCTATATGAAAGTAGTTGTGTACAATCTCTTCATTGTTTTCCCTAATTTGTTCTCTGCAAATAGGAAAATGAGAGCATAACCGAACTTGAAGATAAATAATAATAAATAAATAAATAGACAAACTTACCTATAGCGAAAACGTGATTCAAATGTAAAAGCAATGATTAGTTATAGCAATAACAAATATTACAGGTGGGTTGATTCTTATCTCCATTTGAGTTTCCGTTGATTTAATATCTATGTAATTTGAAAAGGTAGCTGTGAATGAAAGTATCAATACTTAAACAAAATATAACAATAATAATAAAATGACACAGAGATAGAAGTAAATTACATGGAACCCAGAATGAATAATCTACTGCAACAAATTTAATAGATATGGTATAAGGAAAACAAATACAAATTAATGAGTCAAGGAACTAGTAGAAATCGAGATGCAGGGAGCACGCTTTGCTCCCTTTTCCTGCCCCAAATTCACAATTGCTTAACAATAAAAGTTCACAATAAAATCATTTCAGATTTCAAACTCACAGTACAAATTTTACATTACAGTTTTACAGACAATTACAAATAGTTTGTTTCAACTCTCTTTCCTTGCTATATTTCCACATGCCTTTGTTGTGTCTCTCTGCAATCTTCACTTGGTCGTCTGTATTCCTTATGCTTCATTCTATAACTGTGGCCTTTTTAATCCCTTATACAAACTATGTATTGTTTTATTCTTATATATACTAAATGGCATTGTTCCTCTATAACCTTTTTTCTTCGCTGTCTTTTCTACTCACCTGTCACCTCTTAATCGCCCTCTGCTCTTTCTTTCTCAATCCAGGCTCTCTCCCCTATTCTTCCTAGCGCCAAACTGTCTCTCTTGTTTCTTACCGGCCTGCTCCTATGTTGTTGACTTGGCGCCCTTTTTTCTTTTATTTTCAAACCTGCATTTATAATGGCATTGATATAAGAGATAGGTCATGGCAGCGTCGATATCAAGTGCAATTACTTGGTTAGGCTATCGAAAAGGTCGCTGCAATCGTAATAGTGCACGCAATAACTAATAGGAGAGGATGAGACACACCTTTTTACCATGTCAGCTTTTGTCGACTACTTGCATAACAAATATTATAGTAGGTATGGTACGATAATCCCTCCCAGACAGGTCAATCACTTATTAAGTTCCTCGAGCTGCGCCAAGATGAAATTTCCTAAAAATACGTTTCCGTCGGAGTCAATAAAAGTAATCAACAGTGCTTCCTCCTTGTCGTGTTGAATTGGAAAATGTTGAGCCATCTTCTGAGGATAGCATTAATGGTTAACAACGAACAGCAAATTAAATCTAATCGCCATGTATCAAATTCTTCAAATTTTTTTATCCCATGCCTTGATTTCTGTTACAGGACTTTTACTCTTCCAAATATTTAAACTTTGGGTTATCCTCATCTGCAAAATAAGATCTTGAAGAACCTTTGAATTGTCTAAAATAATCTTAGCATATAAGATCTGATTAGTAATATAAATTTTTTTTTATAAGACTGTTCCATCAGAAGTTTTTGCGATATCAATATGACTGCTAAGGTGACGACTCCAGACAAAGTCCATCATAAAGGTAAAAATAAAAAAAAATACTCTATTCTCCTCTATTTCGTTCAAATTTGTGATGGTACAGTCGATTCCTGGGCGAGAGTGTCAATCACGTTACCCTATCATTCTGACAAAAAAAAAAAAAAAAAAACCTCTCCACCCAGCTCCACCGTAGGTAGCCTGAATCTTTCAATCAAGGCTGTAGATTTCAAATCTGCAACATCTGTCAGGTGTGTTAATGATAGGTTGGTTAATAGCCTGTGCCATCAACCATATTTATGTATGATCAAACTGATTTACTGTCAGTAAAATTATCGCTATCCACCGAACTACAACAGATGTCCATGTTGTGCCATTCAACACTCAGGACAAGAGGGATGGTACGCAGGAATCTGATGGCAGTATGGACTTTCAGGCTCCATAACTCATCCTGCAGATCGATTTGATCTGATCCAATCTGGTCAGCAAATAATATAAAATACACCGCGTACATCTAAATGCATCTCTTCGTTTCGCATCTCATCATGCCTGATATTCTATCGAGTCAGAAAGAATATGTATTTAATCTGCAAAAGAAACAATCACAGCACTAGGCATTTTATTCTTGTCTAATGCATTGGCTCAGCGTAAATAGAATAAAAAAGAAAAAAGAAAAGGAAAGAAATAATAACGAAATTTATTAAAAATCTGAATAAGTGAAAAACGTTGGAAGAAATTTAAATTGTCATCGACTATTATCTCTTTAATATTTCAAAACACGCTTTCTCCATTCCTCGGATAATTCCTTAAACTAGTAAAAGAAAAATTTACTAAGGGAAGGATTTATGAGTTTCTACGTTACCCAAGGAAGGCTATCTTAATTATAAACCACTTATTTCATTGTTCTTTAAAAGACAAAGATAAAAATATTCCTTCTCCCCATTCAAAAAGGTGGGGAATATATTGTTTTATAATGAAGAGAAGGAAAAGTAAGGTAATAAGTATTAATAGTATTCTTTTAAGAAGGGGAAGGGTTCTTTTTATTTGTTTAATTAATTTTCTCCTTTCAAGTATATAACTCATTATATATGAGTAAATATATTTATTTATATACAGTATTATTAGTCTCAGATAAAAAGGTAATTAAATAAATAGATATTCTACATATGAGTCAGAAATATTTTATTTTGTTTAACTTTATTTATATTAAGATAGACAATAATGCATTAATATTAAGAGATATAATTTTATTGTGTTAGTATTATCAATATCCATGTTGATATTAAAGGTACCATAATAAAAAAAAAAACTATTAATAAATAGGAAAATAAAAATGAACTAAAAGGGAGGGTTGTACTATCAATTTTGGTTTTTGAATTTATTGGAAAATAGCAATATTAGAATTATCCATGTCATTAGTAAATACAAGTTGGCTTAACATTTAAAGACATGAAAGTCATGTGGTGTTGGCATATAGGGTAACCCTATTAAGGGATTATAAATTTAAACAATTGGTATGCCAACTAAACCAATCTTAGGTGGTAATTAACTTAAGTGATTATGGACTAAACAAGAGACTTTCCCATGATTAAATTAGATTCTAAATTGCTCGTCTTACCACAAAATTCAAGTGAATATTACATAACTTAGCCCTCATAAAATTGTAAGAAAGACCCACGACCCACCCCTTTATCATTCGTGATATTGTATAATAAGACCTTAATTTTGTTAACCAAACAAGTTGTGCACGATCCATGTTTCATATCTTCTTGGGAATTTGGAATTGACTAGCCATGTTTATATGATGTTAAGATGTCGATTAAGAGCAATGTATAAACCATGGGTATCATACCTCTATTAAAAAAATCATAACCAATTGGCAACCTAAAGATATTTATAATTAACCAAAAGGGGGGGATAATTATTAAATTGTGTTCCCATTCTAAGGATTATAAAGCTAGACTATTTCAAACGGTTTCCTTACCCTATCCAGTACAAGACTCATGATTCTAGAACATCTTAAGGAGAGCTTATCTAATTAATTGAATGGACATCCCTATAGTTCAATTTGTGAATTACATTCTTGGAGATGTAAAGCTCTTATCATGTTTAGGGTTATGTCCTGAACACTTGAAGACTATTATTTAGCTTAATTAGTAGATCTAAAAAAAAAAATTAAAAAAAAATTGTTAGGTTTTTCTAGCGAATATTATAGGCATGACAATCTCCTAGAAAGTGTAAACCACTATTGTGGCAATACCCCATTGTATTGTAGGCTACCTTTATCTTCCTTACGGTACTATGGTATCATCTCAGTACTCCTCCTTAGTATACTACCCTATTGCAGGCTATGTTATGACCCCCTGTAGTATAGTGGTGTCTCCTCTTGTCATTATTCTTAAGTATACCACTCTATTGGGGGTCATGTTCTATCCCTCTATGGTATAGCGGTAAATGTTACAATGTATAGTGATATCTTCGTTTACCATCATATTGTGAGCTATATTATAATAAGCTATGGTAGAGATGTATGTTATGAGGGCTATGTGTGGTGGCTTATGTGATGGTGGTATCATGGTACAAGGCCATTTTGGCTTCATTGATAGCAATAATGTGATTTTTTAGGAAAATATTAGTGGGAATTTTAGATTTTAAATGATAAAATCCCTAGAATTTTATATGAAAATCCTCATTCTAACAAGACCAACTATGGCTTCTCATAAACCTACTACCTTGCAGAAGGAAACCAACAAAAGGACAATCAACATGTTATTTTTTCATCCACACTGCACTACATTACCCTCATTATCTCTATGCAAGCAATTGCACCACTCTTTGAATGATATGCAAACATAAATATAACTCAAACAATTTTTTTTTTGAAGCATCAAAACAACCCTTGATTATATTGATTCAAAAGATAATGCATACAATATTTGGAAACCATATAGATTGACATATATAATGAAGCATAATACAAATGTTGTATGGTGGTCATCTATTGTTATTATAGAGCATAGCTCTTTACATTTCCTATCTATGTCCAAAGGACTTATCCTATTCAACTTGACTCAAGCAAAGAATCACAAAAGGAATATAAAACAAAATTTTGTAGGGAAACACTATGCTAGACCACTTAGGTTGGAGAGTAGAAGTATGAACCCAAAAAACCAACAAAATTTTCCTTTATAGTGTAGGAATAACTAAGAATTAAAATTCAACCCCTAAACCTAGCTTAGTCAGAGTTACAGAAAAGATTAAATCCAATCAGATTACAAATAACAAGAACTCCCCCAAAAAATGAAGCAACAAATGGCCATAAAGGCCTCTCACACCTTGAGCACACTCTAGTGGAGTTTTCCTACAAATAGGCATGCCACTCTTAGGAAATCCATGATCAAATTAGGAAGAACATACCCTAACATAACCAAAACCACTGCAACATCCAAGGAAACAAATGGTGTCACCCAACAATCACTTCAGCCTTGGAAGAAGTGAAAGAAAGCAATCTATAGCCATTTGGAATTTATTTGGTAGCTGAGAAATAAATGCACCATTACTATGTACTCAATACCCATGAATAGGATCAACTAACCATTGGTAAATCACACTTTGAATTGTAGATGTCAATCAATCCTAACTGCACCAAGATCCATCATTCACTGTCAATAACTTTAAAAATTAATCGTCTGATTAATAGTTGTTCAAATCTCCACCATTGAGCACATTATATATTGTTTTCCATATGTGGGGTCGACCAGGAGATGCATCCAAAATTTTCTCATCTCGCGATCTTGAAAATGGGCCCACACAAAGCTTGTGATGTGTGTGACCATTGTTTGATCTTGCTTTCAGCCATGTATCCTCATCCTTGATCATTGACTATACCATCAATTCTTGTCAACCTTAATGGGTCATGCAATCAACATCACCTTCACATTGCCACGTCAGAGAGACACTGACAAAGGTCTAAACAATTCCATAGAGTCTCATCGACAATACTTCTATACTCCTTATCACTCCATCGTGGAGAATTCTCCTGGACTCTCATCAATACATAAATGTCTCACTAATAACATAGCTATTAGTATGTCAAAGAGACATGGAAAAAACTCTTCTCGACACCGTATTGTCTCATGAATAAATCTCCATAGTGTTTCCATCACTATGTCAAAGAGACATAGCGCACTATCTCACCGACCACACACTAGCATGCTGAAAAAGTTCTCATTACTCCTTATCACTCCATTGGTAAGTCACTAAATGTCTAAACATAAGAACCTCTATTCAAAGGTTACAATGTTTGAAAAATCCTGTGACCTACCATAACAAAGAGATCACCAAGTCAGGAAATTTCAAAACTTGAAAACCCCATGACACAATTTCAAAAAACCATGAAACCCATGACTTATAGAAAGTTTCAAAATACTTGAAATGGCCATAGATTTTACAAGCACCACCAAGTTTGATGAACTCTATAAAAGTGAAAATGAGTTAAGTGGTGAGTTCGATGAACTATATAAAAGCATAGCTGAGTTAAGTGGAGATTTTGAAGACCTATATAAAAGTGCACTTGTGTTTGAATATCATATCAAGATGTTTCTTAAATAACAATTATCATGAAGGTAGCATAGTTGGGAGTTTGAAAAACTACACAAAATATTGCCCAAGTTTGCATGACTGAGCAAAGCACTACCCACATTCATCATGGCTATCAAATGGACCGAGCCCCATCACTTGAAAATTTGCAAAGTCTAAGCGTACTTGTGGGTTGCTATGTGAATCTCGCCATCATCTCATTGTTGTTGTTTAGCAGCAAGGTCACCCCGTCTATCCACATTGCAGATTTTATGCTTGTCATCATTGTCCCATCTTTGGGAGTCCACCAAACAAAAATGCTAAGTCAAATCTGCATGTAGGTCATCCTCTGTGGGTGGTCATATGTGGATCACCCCTCCTCCATCATCATTCCTTAATGGACAATTGTTCATGCCATCCCGCATGGTGGGTTCCATAGGAGATGTCTCCCTTCACAAACCTTGAAGATTGTTAATGCACAACTTAAGTCTGTGAGTTTATCGTGGGCCTGCCTATGCAGACCATTACTTATGGACCACCATCCCTCCAAGGCTATTCCTTAATAAAAAACATATAGAAATGGCCTGATAAACTTCTTCTTCTTGTCCCAAATAGTTAAAACTCCAAGGCACAACTCCCAACCATTTGGGATGCCCACGAGTCCCATAGTACAAACTTCTACCTATGGGTCACAATTCCCTAAATGACGCTAACTCAATAGCTAAGCCCAAGCATGCTTCCACCTTGTAGCACCCACATACCCCAAAATCGTAAGAAAATTAAAGCCTAATCTAATGACTATTAGTGCCCCATTGGTCAATTTTGTATGTGCCTAATCACCTCATGAGAAATTTGACTGCTAATTCACCCATGTAGAATTTCTAGTGTGAGTGGCTATATGCAGGTCTCCATGGCCATGAAGATATTTTCTCAATGCTTCCAACTTGATGGCTTCCAACTTAGGGAAACCTACATTCCCAGGCCCACATTCATCTAAATAATCCATATGAGTCTTAAATGTTGAATGATGATTAATTTTATGATTTTTAATGATGTGTAAATGGATTGGACACTTGATTTCTAGCATTTGATGGAAATTTGGCCTAATTTACATGTAAAAAAACTTATTTCATATTTTGCATATAGGATCTATGGAACCAATTGTGGGTCCATCAAGTAGGCCTTTTGAGAAAGCTAACAAAGGAAAGAAGCTTGCATGTGTGCCGAGAGGAAAATAGGAAAAGGATCAAATGAAGTATTAGTTTCATGGAGTGGAGTGTATGTATAATCTCTCTTCTAACCAAAATTTAGTGTCCAACAAAAATCTAGGTCATGTAAACATTGATGAGTTTAGAAAAAGGGTGATGGTTAACCCTACTACAAAGAATGCATAAAAAATTAGGGAAAGTGGTCTTGCAAAATTCATTGGGTTCCCTCTTGCACTTATAGCTCCAAAATTGGTGATGGCCTGCCGAGAGTGTTATCACTCCAACAAAAAAAAATTGATCATGATGGAAGAGTGTTGGAAGAATTTTCTACTAAATCTATCAGGTAAATAATCCACATTCCCACATTTGATAAAATGGAAGAGAAAGAGAATGGATTGGCTAAAAACATGTGGAAATGGGACCCTATTTGTTCACTGTCAATTGAACTTGCTTCTTGCATTGTTTCTTCTTCTTGTTCATCACAAAAACTACAAGACTAACCTTTTTGTAAATCAAAACCCATTGGTTCATCTTCACAATCTAAACATTCATTGGATCCCTCATAACATGCACTATCACAATCTTTTATGCAAGAAAGACCTTCTGTATCTTTCTCTTCCTCATGTAGGCTATCATAGGAATCATTTTGACTTGCACATGTCTCATCTTCTATGAATTCTTCTTTATTACTAATTATGTCACCATGGCATTGATTTGAAAACATAGATGCTATTTGTTCATCTTCACTTGCTTTATCACCAATGTATTCCTCATGAAGTGTATCTTCAAGAACATCCTCATCATTACATTCCTCATCCAAGATGTAAGATTGATCTTCCATATCATCATCATCTTCCAAATCTGAATAATTGTCATTGGAAATCATAATTGCACACATTTCCTCTATTTTTTGGATTAATTGATCATCAATGATATCACTATTAGATTCATTATTAACATTGTCCATATTCCTTTTCCTGTACATGGCATCAACAAATTTATTTACTTGATCAAAGGCATGTTGTTTTGATGAATCTGGCAAATATACTAATTTAGGTTTCCACACTCTTATGAACTGTGCAACAAGAAAGGGTCTTGTGGGCTTACAGTTAGAAGGTAATTGCATATAGATATTTATCATCCTATTATATAGAGAGATTTCATCTTATCCTTCATATCTCCTTATGTCAAGAAATGCATCAAAGGGGTAAATTCCACATTCTGATTCTATGATGGAGTCTTGGCTTTGAGTATGTACATACTCATCTTCTTCCTCCTCAAATTGTTGATCCAGATATACATTTTGCTACAAGATTTGACAGACATTTCCAAGTGGGATAGAATTGTGTTGCACTTGACATTGATTATATTGATAATCTTTATAGACTACTAGTCTTTGTCCAAGGACTGGATGAGCTTTTTTTTTTTTTGATGATTTTGGTGAATAAATGTTCTACTATGCATAATATGCATTGCCTCCATTGTGAAGATTTATAATTGTATTACTTGGAACTTGTGGAGTCCAATGCCTGCTTACATCTATACATTCATTTGTATTATAGAATGGTATATTTTGTGGTGTATTTGGAACACATTTGTTTCTCAATTGTAGCAGCTATTGGTTCAATTGTAGTGTTTCTTTGTCCAATTGTAGTTGTTGTTTCCTCAAATCTTCACACTCTCTTATTAGCTACTGTCTTTCAAAAAATTATTCTATTCCAAACACAAACTATCTATCCATTTTTCATCAAGCTTTTACTAGAGTCACCACCTACTTTTCCAAAAGTAGGAAAATGATTCTTTTGAAATTATTATTTTATTTTCCCTAGTGGAATCTCTTCACTCCAAATGTGAAATTTATATTGACTCTAAATGGAAAGGATGGAACCAAATTTTTTGATGTTTGTCCCCAAGAAAGTCAACAATTTTTTAGATCTCAAAAACACATGTAAGAATACCTAAAGAGGTTGCCAATCTCTTAATACGTTTCAGGGTAATAGACAAGGCCAAATGATTTGAACCTTCTTCTCTTTAGGTGCTACTAAACCTAGGTGGCTATACCTATATGAATGACACAAATTTAAAGTTGTATGACTTGATTGATTTGATAGAACTATTATGATGGCACAAAGTGTAATAGATGAAAGCTTGCTAACTACTCCTACTGAATATGTGATATGTGAATGTTTGAATAATACTTTATAAAATTCTAAAATGGAATTTGGTGTGACCAATGCCTAATTTTATGGGCATAATGGAGTCAAGAGGTAAATGATTTGTGTTTCCACTTTTTTGGATTAAATCTATTTGCTAGGCACTTTGAGAACGAGGTTCTATGACTGGCATAAAACTTCAAAAAATTTATGACTTGCATAAATTGTGGTGGAATATTTTCTTACCATGTTCTTCAATTATCGAAAAGAAATCTTTAAATCATTGTGATTCATCTAAAGGAATTTAAATCTGACTTGCAGACACCAATTGATTAATTGACACAAAATGGGAACACATTTCAATAAATTAAAAATATACTTGATATAATAATTTAAATAATTAAAAGACCTCAAGTTGGAGACAACCAAATAAAAATGTAAATAATTGCATCATAGCAACTAAACACCAAGAAACGATTGCACCAAATTTATGTATTCTTCTCCATTATATAATTTTAAAAGATTTTACAATATACAACATGATGTCATGTTGCGGAAATAGTTCAACCTATCCAACTATCTAATCTACTGCGTATTTCTCCTAAATCTAATCCCCTTTCTTTTGATTTCTTTTGACATATATACATTATCTTAGGGTTACAACCCTTCACAAAGTAACTCTTCATTTTGATGTAGCTCTTCATTGAATTATTTTTGGGAAAATAAAATATTTAATTAGTTGCCATTTGAAAAATTAAATATTTTAACTTTAATCTTTTTTGGTATCTTCATGAAAAATCAACTCTAATAATTATCCTTTGCTGGAAACTTTTTCTTTTCTCCAAAAAATTACCTACTGAATGATTTTTATATTTTTTTTTAATGTCCTTGATAAAAATATCCACTTTTACATTTTAGGATAAAATATTCCCTAGGTAAAATAATTACCCCCTTCTTGTGATCCCTCAGTGAAAATGTCTTACTTCCATTTTTACATGATGAAAATATCTTTAGATAATCAATAACTTGGTAACTTCACCTCGTAAAATATTTTTTACTTGCCATTGTAAGTACTCTCCATTTTCATTTTACATTTTATGTAAAAATCATATCCCCATTTTTAAAATGTTATTCCATCGTTTGAATACATTTCTTCACACTTTGATGAGTATGTAAAATGATTATTTCTCTAAGCTCTTCTTTTGAAAATATTTTACTTCTTAAAAATATGCCATTATTTAGTCAAGAAAACTTCCAAATTCACCTTACACCTCTTAATATGGTGAATTAACCATACTTATCTTTTCCTTGTAAGTTTTGTTCATCGGAATAACTTGAATAATTGATGAGACATATGATTTTTCATATCTCTCACTGATGAAGTGTTATCAGTGTGACATTACATTATTGGGGGCTCTAAGATAACTCTTGTTGATATAGCATCTTTCACTAATAAAAGTATTAATTGACAAGACTAATGATCTTTGTATAACTTGAAAATTTCACCGTAACTATTATACTATCACCAATGGACTTTTCTTTGCAACATTGCATGGTTTTAGGGTTCTTCACTTGGCTCCAGTGATGGCTTAAAAAATTTAGGGTTGCACGTAAGTCTTTGACTATAATAATTTTCCCATCATTTTCTCACATAAACTTTTCATTTTTGAGCATTTCCTTCTTGCCCTGTTTTATGAACCCCTATTGATTCTTCCAAACCCTTCTTGGTCATAATGGGTGGATTCCTTCCTTAGACTCTAGGAAAATCATGAGATTTAGACAACTCTTTTCTTGTTGTCCACAAATGTCATGGTTGGTGAGAGATATATAGAATGCCTGCTCAACACCTAATCCTCCAACATTATGCTATAGATTATTCATATTTTAGAATTTCTTTTTATAGAGTTTTGCATCATTACTAACTCTAATCAGTCATTCGCATTTTTTAATCATTGTCATTTATTGATATCTAAACTCCTCCATGGTATATTTAAAATGTGTTCCCACAATTTCTCAGATATCCTTCTCAATGTAATGCTTAGAAAAATTAGCTTGTGAAATGTATAATGATAATCCACGCACGTGCCCCTTATGCATTTGAAAATGCCTAGATAATAATCATTGATTTTGTTAGATTTAGATTTGTAATGAAATGTAAAACACTTATATTATTTACCAAGGAGATTTTGAGTTTCTTCAAGTGACTAATCCATACGCCTTTATTTAAAGAACATATATCAAAATGCTTAAATCATAATGTAATTGCCCCTCATACCATCTTGGAGAAGAAAAAAATAATCATGAATAGTGGATAGTTGATTCACTATATTGTTGATAGATTTCCCCCTAACCGAAATGTACTTACTCAAATACTAATTCATTGAGTTTATATATTAACAATGATTCCTCGTGAAGTGGACCAAAAAGAAATATTGACACAAATATTCATATGCAATAGTTAGTAGAGAGCAATTTCAATTAGTTTTGGATATCCTAGCATAAGCAAGTCACACACATTACTTCATCCATATCAAATTTTTAGACAAGTTGCCACTCCTTTGAATTTTCCAGCACATCCCCAATTAATTCTGAGATTAGTTCGATCTCATTTTAGGCTTGAGCCATGGCCATGAAACATGGATATGCATTTACATAATCAAAAAACTTTGAAAAAAAGGATCTTCCTCCTTTATCACCATGTAGCTATGAATTTGACCAAAATTCCATTCCCCAATGCCACTATAAAGGATTGATGGCCAAGCTCTAGTTCATCACTCAAAATGTAGAACCTTAATGTTGTTTAACAATTCGTTGAAATACCAAGCATTCCTTGCACCTCGTGGTGTAGAATATGGTCCAATTTCATTGTATGCAATATTAAATTCCCTTAATGTTTTTGTTAGCCTCAAAGGAGTGAGCGCAGTAAAATTGTGAAGGATATTATAACTAAGATTCAAGCATGATAACCATTGTAGAGCTTCCAGCCTATCTATTGATCAAAGCTGATATTTAGATTTTTCACCCATAGTAACCACTCCATGTAGCCAATTTGGATAGTGATAATCTATTTAATCATAACTATACATTTTGTTGAAAATAACTATGTGCCAGCTGACTCCCAAATGTAATCCTGTAGCTTTTCTTTATTGATAGTTACCTGTATTCATTCTTATATTTCCTAATATTGAAGCACTTGATAGTGTGTCTTGAGCCATCAATAACCTTCGCAAGCTAGTTCAATAGTCTCAAATTCCCATATTTATCATTTGTTGTATGCTAGAAAAATGGTTTGGTATGGAATCAAACCAATTTCAAATGGAAATTTCTCAAGATGGGCCACCAAAGTAAATCTTACACCTATGTTGAAATCAAACTTTTAAGTTGGGAGCCTAAAATTCTACAAAAAATTACATGAAACTTTATGCTCCAATAGTGGCTCCATCTGGGGATGAATGATTGTGAGATCATTGCAAGAATCTAGATCTCTGGAAAAGTAGACTAGGCATTTCATCCTTTAAGCAATAGATTCAAATTTCTTTTTGTCATGAACTAATATTCCTTTGAAAAACTTACACCTCAACTGATGGCTCAAGGCCATCAAAAGGAAAGGCCCTTATTTTCCCTTGTAATATACTTTATTTTGATATGTTTTCATCAAATTCCCTTTGAGAACATTCAAGTAGTCCACCCTATTACTGTTATTGCAAACATTTAGAAAATTACTGTGCTCAGTTAGCCCATTCTGTAACTCATCATCATGTGATAAATCCTTTTCAATATACGATGTGTATGTACATTCAATGCAACTTTCATCATTATTTTTCTCATCATCATGTGTTACAAAATGATCTCCCAGTTGTACTAAAATTTCATCATCAAAATGCTTCTTTTGAAAGTCAAAAAATTCTGTCATATAAAGCTTTTCTGAGACAACTACACCTAAAAAAATTTCTATCTCTTTCATATAACTAATTGGCAATGACGCTAATTTCTGATCTACATAGCTATCAATGTGTACATTTGTACCAATTAATGTTGGGGATGGATTTTCTTAGTCTTTCTGATGTGTATATCTCTTGTACTCCATTTCCAGCAGATCAAAGATTTGCACGTTGCTGAGTGAATATGCTTCGTCATCCACCATACTGATGTTGTTTTCTTTATTCTTCAAATAATCAAAAAATGGTAACTCAGATGTGTTGATCCCATATTCATTTTTCTCTTAAATTGGTGTATCACTTTGATTATCAAAAAACACCACATCTTCAACATAGAGTGGAACTAAATATACATAAAATTCATACTTTGTAAAACCTTGGCAAAACATCATTTGATCTTCACCTATCTTTTCATCATACAATGGATTTGAAAAAAATTGAAAACCATTTTCCAGCGTACAAACCTCTTCATCATCAAATGTGTCCTTATGGTTCTCATCTATAGTTGAAGGTGTTATTTATTCATTGTCAAATGAACTTGCTTCTTGCATTATTTCTTCTTCTTGATCATCACAAAAACTACAAGAATGACCTTGTTGTAAATAAAAATTCATTGGTTTATATTCACAATCTGAACATTCATTAGATCCCTCATAACATGCACTATCACAATCTATTATGCAAGAATGACCTTCTATATATTTATCTTCCTCATGTAGGCTATCATAGGATCACTTTGACTTGCACATGTCTCATCTTCTATGAAATCTTCTTTATTATTAATTGTGTCACCATGGCATTGATCTAAAAATTTAGATGCTATTTTTTCATCTTCACTTGCTTTATCACGAATTTATTCCTCATGAAGTGTATCTTCAAGAACATCCTCATCATTACAGTCCTCATCCAAGATATAAGATTGAACTTCCATATCATCATCATCTTCCAAATCTGAATAGTTGTCATTGGAAATGTTAATTGCAAACATTTCTTCTATTTTTTGCATTATTTGATCATCCATGATATCACCATTAGATTCATTGTTGCTAGTATTTGTATTCCTTGTCTTCTACATGGCATCAATAAATTTATTTACTTAATCAAAGGCATGTTGTTTTAATGACTTTGGAAAATAGACTAATTTAGGTTTCCACACTCTTATGAGCTGTGCAACAAAAAAGGGTCTTGTAGGCTTACAATTAGAAGGTAATTGCATATAGTATTTATCATCCTGTTGTATAGAGAAATTTCATCTTCTCCTTCATATCTCCTTATGTCAAGAAATGCATCAAAGTGTTAAATTCCACATTTTGATTCTGTGATGGATTCTTGGCTTTGATTATGTACATACTCATCTTCTTCCTCCTCAAATTGTTGATCTAGATATACATTTTTCTTTAGGTTTTGACTAACATTTCCAAGTGGGCTAGAATTGTGTTGCACTTGAGATTAATTATATTGATAATCTTGATAGCCTACTAGTCTTTGTCTAGGGACAAGATAAGCATTTATTTGTTTTGATGATTGTGGTGAATAAATGTTTTGTTGTGCATAATATGCATTGCCTCCATTGTGAATATTTCCAATTTTATTATCAAGCACTTGTGGGGTCCAATGCCTGCTTGCATCTATATATTCATTCATATTGCAGAATGGTATATTTTGTGGTGTATTTGGAACACATTTTTTTCTCAATTGTAGTAGTTGTTGGTTCAATTGTAGTGTTTCTTTGTCCAATTTTAGTCATTGTTTCATCAATTCTTCACACTCTCTTATTAACTGTTGCCTTTCAAAAAATTATTTTGTTCCAATCAAAAACTGTCTATCCATTCTTCATGAAGATTTTACCAAACTCACCATCTACTTTTTCAAAAGTAGGAAAATGATTATTTTGAAATTATTTTTTGATTTTCCCTAGCGGAATCTAATTACTCCAAATGTGAAATTTATATGGACTCCTTAAATGGAAAGGATGGAAGCAAATTTTCTAGTGTTTGTCCCCAACAAAGTTTCCAATTTGTTACTCTAAAAAATGAAGGTAAGAATACTTCAAGAGGTTTCAGATCTCTTGAAATGTTTTAATGCAACAAACAAGGATAATTATTTGAACCTTCTTCTCTTCAAGTGTTGCTAAAACTAGGTGGGTATACCTATATGAGTGAAGCGGACTTAAAGCTGTATGACTTGATTGATTTGAATGATCTATTACGATGGCACAAAGTGTAATAAATGAAAGCTTTCTAACTACTACTGAATATGTGAAATGTGAATGTTTGAATAATACTTTATAAAATTATAAAATGGAATTGGTGTGGCCAGTGCCTACTTTTGTTGGGCTAATGGAGTCAAGAGGTAAATGATATGTATCTCCCATTTTTTGGCTTAACTCTAGTTGCTAAGAACTTTGGGATTGAGGTTCTATGATTGGAATTAAACTTCACTAAATTTATGACTTGCATAAATTGTGGTGGAATATTTTCTTACCATGTTCTTCTTCAATTATCCAAAAGAAATCTTTAAATCACTATGATTGATCTAAAAGAATTTAAATGTACCTTGCTAGAATCAATTGATTAATTTACAGAAAATGGGAATACATTTTGATAAATCAAAAATATACTTGATATATTCATTTAAATGATTAAAAGACCTCAAGTTGGAGACAACCAGATTAAAATGTAAATAACTGCATCACATCAACTAAACACCAAGAAAGGATTTCACCAAATTTATTTATTCTTCTCCATTATATAATTTTAAAAGATTTTACAATATACAACATGATGTCATGTTTCGACAATAGTTCACCCTACCCAACTACCTAATCTACTACCTAGTTCTCCTAAATATAATCCCCTTTCTTTTGATTTCTTTTGACATATATACATTATCTTTGGGTTACAACCCTTCACAATATCCATCTGAAGTAACTCTTCATTTCAATGTTGGTCTTCATTGAATTATTTTCAGCAAAACAAAATATTTAATTAGTTTCCATTTGGAAAATTAAATATTTTAATTTTAATTCTTTTTGTGCATCATCATGAAAAATCAACTCTAATAATTATCCTTTGTTAGCAACTTTTTCTTTTCTCCACAAAATTACCTACTAAATGATTTGTATATTTTCTTTGAACCTCCTTGATAAAAATCTCCAGTTTTACATTTTAGCATAAAATATTCCCTAGGTAAAATAGTTACCCCCTTCTTGTGATTCTTCAGTGAAAATGTCTTACTTTCCTTTTTACATGATGAAAATATCTTCAGATAATCACTTACTTGGTTACTTCACCTTGTAAAATCTTTTTTACTCACCATTGTAAGTACTCTCCATTTGTAAAAATCATATCCCCCCTTTTTAAAATGTTATTCCATCTTCTAAATACATTTCTTCCCACTTTGATGAGTATGCAAAATGATTATTTATCTAAGCTTTTCTTGTGAAAATATTTTACTTCTTTAAAATATGCCATTATTTAGTCATGAAAACTTCCAAATTCATTTAACACCTTTTAATATGGTTAATTAACCATACTCATCTTTTCCTCATATGTTTTGTTCATTGGATTAACCTAAATAATCAATGAGACATATTATTTTTCATATCTCTCACCGATCAAGTTTCATTCATGTGACATTACATTATTGGGGGCTCCAAGATAACTCCTGCCAATATAGCATCTTTCACCCATAAAAGTCTTCATTAGCAAGACTAATGAGCTTGGTATAACTTGAATATTTCACCCTGACTATTATACTCTCACCGATGGACTTTTCTTTGCAGCATTACATAATTTTAGGGTTCTTTGCCTGGCTTGAATGATGGCATAAAATATTTAAGGTTGCATGTATGTCTTTGACTATAATAATTTTCCCATCATTTTCTCACATAAGACTTTTGATTTTTGAGCATTTCCTTCCTACCCTATTTTATGAACCCCTATTGATTCTTTGAAACCCTTCTTGGTCATAATAGGTGGATCCCTTCCTTAGCCTTTAGGAGAATCATGAGTTGTAATCCTATAGCTTTTATTTATTGACAATTACCTGTATTCATTCTTATATTTCCTAATATTGAAGCACTTGATAGTGTGTCCTGAGCCATCAATAACCTTCCCAAGCTAGTTCAATAGTCTTAAATTCCCATATTTGTCTTTTATTGTATGTTGGAAAAATGGTTTGGTATGGAATCAAACTAGTTTTAAATGGTAATTTCTCAAAATGGGCCACCAAAGTAAATCTTACAATTGTACTGAAATCAAACTTTTAAGTTGGAAGCCTAAAATTCTACAAAAAAATACATGACATTTTATGCTCCAACAAATACCATACCCTAGATGATATGCTCTTGTCAGGCATAGATTGGAGTGAAGAAGAGGTCATTGACCTCAATATATTGACATGGCCTATTAAGAATAGAACATTACAGTGGGTGGATAAAAAAACTGCACAACTCAAGAAATAGGGCAAATAACTAACATATGTTGAGCTTGAAAGAAAAATTGATAGTGGTGTCATTGCTACCTCATTAGAAAAATCTACTGTGCGCACACCAATAACAAGGTCAAAGAGAAGAAATGATGCATTTGAACATCAACCAAAACAAAAGGGGTATTCCAGAAAGACCATAGAAGGGGAGTCATCTAAAAGAGAGAGAAGAACGAGGACATTTGTTTTTTGAGATATGACCCATCTAGCAGGAGGAACACTGAGAGCAAGATGAACGCACCTAACAGCCACACTCACCACCTACCACTTTCACTCCTGCTACCATTGTCACTATTATCATTCCTCCACCTTCCACCTCTCAAGCTGTTCTCATCTCATCTCTACTCACTATGGACATATTTCTCCACCTCACCTGTACCTCATTGACTGCTCTAGTAATGGTAATTGATTCCTCCTCTTCTCATACATCCCAATTATTGTATTATTTCCTCTTGCATCCATTGCCTACTTTCTCTTCTTTTCTACCCATGATATTTACAACCCCCATGGTACCACTTAGCTTATTGCATGCTTTGGCAGCTTATATGTAGTATGTGTCTGATGAACTCTCTAGGGTAATCCTTGACCCCAATGTTCAACCCTTAATGGCCCAAATTATTGCTGCCCTACCTCTTCCCTCATAACCTACAAAACCAAAAAAGATGGAAGCCATGATGTAGATCTTAGAAAAGATGGAAAGATTCGAAGCAGAGCAACATAAAGAGGTTTGCAACATTATACTATCACCAATGGAATTTTCTTTGCAACATTGCATGGTTTTAGGGTTCTTCACCTGGCTCCAGTGATGGCATAAAAAATTTAGGATTGCATGTAAGTCTTTGACTATAATAATTTTCCCATCATTTTCTCACATAATACTTTTCATTTTTGAGCATTTCCTTCTTGCCCTATTTTATGAACCCCTATTGATTCTTCCAAACCCTTCTTGGTCATAATGGGTGGATTCCTTTGTTAGACTTTAGGAAAATCATGAGATTTAGACAACTCTTTTCCTGTTGTCCACAAATGTCATGGTTGGTGAGAGATATATATAATTCCTAATCAACACCAAATCCTCCAACATTATGCTATAGATTATTCATATTTTAGAATTTCTTTTTATGGAGTTGTGCATCATTACTAACCCTAATCATTCATTCACATTCTTTAATCATTGTCATTTATTCATATCTAAACTCCTCCATGGTATATTTAAAATGTGTTCCCACAATTTCTAAGATATCCTTCTCAATGTAATGCTTTGAAAAATTAGCTCGTGAAATGTATAATGATAATCCACGCGTGTGACCCTTATGCATTTGAAAATTCCTAGATAATAATCATTGATTTTGTTAGATTCAGATTTGTAATGAAATGTAAAACACTTATATTATTTACTGAGGAGATTTTGAGTTTCTTCGAGTGACTAATCCATATGCCTTTATTTAAAGCACATATACCAAAATGCTTAAATCATAATGTAATTTCCCCTCATATCATCTTGGAGAAGAAAAAAATAATCATGAATCGTGGATACTTAATTCACTATATTATTGATAGATTCCCCTTGACTGAAACACATAACTGACTCAAATACTAATTCATGGAGTTTATATATTAACAATGATTCCTCGTGAAGTGGACCACAAGGAAATGATCACAAAATTTTTTAGTGCAATAGTTAGTAGAGAGCAATTTCAATTAGTTTTGGATATCCCAACATAAGCAATTCACACACATTACTTCATCCATATCAAATTTTTAGACAAGTTGCCACTCCTTTGAATTTTCCAGCACATCCCCAATTAATTCTGAGATTATTTGGATCTCATTTCAGGCTTGAGCCCATGGCCACGAAACACGGATATGCATTTACATAATCAAAAAACTTTGAACAAAAGGATCTTCCTCCTTTATCACCATGTAGCTATGAATTTGACCAAAATTCCATTCCCTAATGCCACTATAAAGGATCGACGGCCAAGCTCTAATTCATCACTCAAAATGTAGAACCTCAATGTTGTTTAATGATTCCTTGAAATACCAAACATTCCTTGCACCTCGTGGTGTAGAATATGGTCCAATTTCATTGTATGCAATATTAAATTCCCTTAATGTTTTTGTTAGTCTCAAAGGAGTGAATGCAGTAAAATTGTGAAGGATATTATAACTAAGATTCAAGCATGATAACCGTTGTAGAGCTTCCAGCCTATCTATTGATCAAAGCTGATATTTAGTTTTTTCACCCATAGTAACCACTCCATGTAGCCAATTTTGGATAGTGAGAATCTATTTAATCGTAACTGTACATTTTGTTGAAAAGAACTATGTGCCAACTGACTCCCAAATGTAATCTTGTAGCTTTTCTTTATTGATAGTTACCTGTATTCATTCTTATATTTCCTAATATTGAAGCACTTGATAGTGTGTCTTGAGCCATCAATAACCTTCCCAAGCTAGTTCAAGTCTCAAATTCTCATATTTTTCATTTGTTGTATGATGGAAAAATGGTTTGGTATGGAATCAAACCAGTTTCAAATGGCAATTTCTCAAGATGGGCCACCAAAGTAAATCTTACACCTATGCTGAAATCAAACTTTTAAGTTGGGAGCCTAAAATTCTATAAAAATTTACATGAAATTTTATGCCCCAATAGTGGCTCCATCTGGGGATGAATGATTGTGAGATCATTGCAAGAATTTAGATCTCTGGAAAAGTAAACTAGGCATTTGATCCTTTGAGCAACAGATTCAAATTTCTTTTTTGTCATGAACTAATATGCCTTTGAAAAACTTAAACCTCAACTGATGGCTCAAGGCCATCAAAAGGAACAGCCCTATTTTCCCTTGTAATATACTTTGTTTTGATATGTTTTCATCAAATTCCCTTTGAGAACATTCATGTAGTCCACCCTATTACTGTTATTGCAAACATTCAAAAAATTACTGCGCTTAGTTAGACCATTTTGTAATTCATCATCATGTGATAAATCCTTTTCAATATACGATGTGTATATACATTCAATGCAACTTTCCTCATTATTTTTCTCATCATCATGTGTTACAAAATGATCTCTCAGTTGTACTAAAATTTCATCATCAAAATACTTCTTTTGAAAGTCAAAAAATTCTGTCATATCAAGCTTTTCTGAGACAACTACACCTAAAAATTTTTGTATCTCTTTCATATCACTAACTGGCAATTACACTAATTTGTGATCTACATAGCTATCAATGTGTACATTTTTACCAATTAATGTTGGGGATGGATTTTCTTAGTTTTTCTGATGTGTATATCTCTTGTACTCCATTTCTAGCAGATCAGAGATTTGCACACTGCTGAGTGAATATGCTTCGTCATCCACCATACTGATGTTGTGTTCTTTATTCTTCTCATCATCAAAAAATTGAAACTTAGATGTTTTGATCACATATTCATTTTTCTCTTAAATTGGTTCATCACTTTGATAATAAAAAAACACAACATCTTCAACATAAAGTGGAATTAAATATACATGAAATTCATACTTTGGAAAACCTTGGCAAAACATCATCTAATCTTCACCTATCTTTTCATCATACAATGGATTTGAAAAAGATTGAAAAGCATTTTCCAATGTACAAACCTCTTCATCATCAAATGTGTCCTTGTGATTCTCATCTATAGCTGAAGGTTTTATTTGTTCATTGTCAAATGAACTTGCTTCTTGCATTATTTCTTCTTCTTGATCATCACAAAAACTATAAGAATCACCTTGTAAATAAAAATTCATTGGTTTATATTCACAATCTAAACATTCATTAGATCCCTCATAACATGCACTGACACAATCTGTTATGCAAGAATGACCTTCTATATATTTATCTTCCTCATGTAGGCTATCATGGGATCACTTTGACTTGCACATGTCTCATCTTCTATGAAATCTTATTTATTATTAATTGTGTCACCATGACATTGATCCAAAAATTTAGATGCTATTTTTTCATCTTCACTTGCTTTATCACCAATGTATTCCTCATGAAGTGTATCTTAAAGAACATCATCATCATTACAGTCCTCATCCAAGATGTAAGATTGATGTTCCATATCATCATCATCTTCCAAATCTGAATAATTGTCATTGGAAATGTTAATTGCAAACATTTCTTCTATTTATTGCATTATTTGATCATCCATGATATCACCATTAGATTCATTGTTGCTAGTATTTGTATTCCTTGTCTTCTACATGGCATCAATAAATTTATTTACTTAATCAAAGGCATGTTGTTTTAATGACTTTGGAAAATAGACTGATTCAGGTCTTCACACTCTTATGAGTTGTGCAACAAAAAAGGGTCTTGTAGGCTTACAATTAGAAGGTAATTGCATACAAATATTTATCATCCTGTTGTATAGAGAAATTTCATCTTCTCCTTCATATCTCCTTATGTCAAGAAATGCATCAAAGGGTTAAATTCCACATTTTGATTATGTGATGGATTCTTGGCTTTGATTATTTACATACTCATCTTCTTCCTCCTCAAATTGTTGATCCAGATATACATTTTTCTTTACGTTTTGACTAACATTTCCAAGTGGACTACAATTGTGTTGCAGTTGAGATTAATTATATTAATAATCTTGATAGCCTACCAGTCTTTGTCTAGGGATTCAATAAGCATTTATTTGTTTTGAAGATTGTGGTGAATAAATGTTTTGTTGTGCATAATATGCATTGCCTCCATTGTGAATATTTCCAATTTTATTATCAAGCACTTGTGGGGTCCAATGCCTGCTTGCATCTGTATATTCATTCATATTCCAGAATGGTATATTTTGTGGTGTATTTGGAACAAATTTGTTTCTCATTTGTAGTAGTTGTTGGTTCAATTGTAGTGTTTCTTTGTCCAATTTTAGTCATTGTTTCCTCAATTCTTCACACTCTCTTATTAACTTTTTCCTTTCAAAAAATTATTTTGTTCCAAACAAAAACTGTTTATCCATTCTTCATGAAGATTTTACAAGACTCACCATCTACATTTTCAAACGTAGGAAAATGATTCTTTTGAATTTATTTTTTTATTTTCCCTAGTAGAATCTCCTCACTCCAAATGTGAAATTTATATTGACTCTTTAAATGGAAAGGATGGAACCAAATTTTTTGGTGTTTGTCCCTAGCAATGTTGCCAGTTTGTTACTCTAAAAAATGAAGGTAAGAATACCTTAAAAGGTTTCCAATCTCTTGATATGTTTTAGTGCAACAGACAAGGCTAATTATTTGAACCTTCTTCTCTTCAAGTGTTGCTAAAACTAGGTGGTTATACCTATATGAGTGAAGTAGACTTAAAGCTGTATGACTTGATTGATTTGATGGATCTATTACGATGGCACAAAGTGTAATAAATGAAAGCTTTCTAACTACTCCTACCGAATATGTGAACTGTGAATGTTTGAATAATAATTTTATAAAATTCTAAAATGGAATTGGTGTGGCCAGTGACTAATTTTGTTGGGCTAATGGAGTCAAAAGGTAAATTATATGTATTTCCCCTTTTTCTACTTAACACTAGTTGCTAAGCACTTTGGGAATGAGGTTCTATGACTGGCATTAAACTTCACTAAATTTATGACTTGCATAAATTGTGGTGGAATATTTTCTTACCAGGTTCTTCTTCAATTATCCAAAGAAATCTTTAAATCACTATGATTCATCTAAAATAATTTAAATGTACCTTGATGGAATCAATTGATTAATTTACACAAAATGGGAATACATTTTGATAAATCAAAAATATACTTGATATATTAATTTAAATGATTAAAAGACCTCAAGTTGGAGACAACCAGATAAAAATGTAAATAATTGCATCACATCAACTGAACACCAAGAAAGGATTTCACCAAATTTATGTGTTCTTCTCCATTATATAATTTTAAAAGATTTTACAATATACAACATGATGTCATGTTCTGACAATAGTTCACCCTACCCAACTACCTAATCTACTACCTATTTCTCCTAAATCTAATCCCCTTTCTGTTGATTTCTTTTGACAAATATACATTATCTTTTGGTTACAACACTTCACATATCCATCTGAAGTAACTCTTCATTTTGATGTAGCTCTTCATTGAATTATTTTCAGCAAAATAAAATATTTAATTAGTTTCCATTTCAAAAATTAAATATTTTAACTTTAATTCTTTTTGTTCATCATCGTGAAAAATAAACTTTGATAATTATCCTTTGTTGGCAACTTTTTCTTTTCTCTAAAAAATTACCTACTGAATGATTTGTATATTTTCTTTGAACCTCGTTGATAAAAATCTCCACTTTTACATTTTAGCATAAAATATTCCCTATGTACAATAGTTACCCCCTTCTTGTGTTCCTTCAGTGAAAATGTTTTATTTTCCTTTTTACATGATGAAAATATCTTCAAATAATCACTTAATTGGTTACTTCACCTTGTAAAATCTTTTTTACTCACCATTGTATGTACTCTCCATTTGCATTTTACATTTTAGGTAAAAATCATATCCCCCTTTTTTAAAATGTTATTCTATCTTCTAAATACATTTCTTCCCACTTTGATGAGTATGCAAAATGATTATTTATCTAAGCTTTTCCTGTGAAAATATTTTACTTCTTTAAAATATGCCATTATTTAGTCATGAAAACTTCCAAATTCACTTAACACCTTTTAATATGGTTAATTAACCATACTTATCTTTTCCTCATATGTTTTTTTCATCGAAGTAACCTAAATAATCAATGAGACATATTATTTTTCATATCTCTCACCGATGAAGTTTCATTCATGTGACATTACGTTATTCTGGGCTCCAAGATAACTCCTGCCAATATAGCATCTTTCACCCATAAAAGTCTTCATCAGCAAGACTAATGAGCTTGGTATAACTTGAAAATTTCACCTTGACTATTATACTCTCACCGATAGACTTTTCTTTGCAGCATTGTATGGTTTTAGGGTTCTTCGCCTGGCTTGAATGATGGCATAAAATATTTAGGGTTGCATGTATGTCTTTGACTATAATAATTTTCCCATCATTTTCTCATAGAGGACTTTTGATTTTTGAGCATTTCCTTCCTACCCTATTTTATGAACCCCTATTGATTCTTTGAAAGCCTTCTTGGTCATAATAGGTAGATCCATTCCTTAGCCTTTAGGAGAATCATGAGTTGTAATGCTATAGCTTTTCTTTATTGACAATTACCTATATTCATTCTTATATTTCCCAATATTGATCCACTTGATAGTGTGTCCTAAGCCATCAATAACCTTCCCAAGCTAGTTCAATAGTCTTAAATTCCTATATTTGTCTTTTATTGTATGCTGGAAAAATGGTTTGGTATGGAATCAAACTAGTTTCAATTGGAAATTTCTCAAGATGGGCCACCAAAGTAAATCTTACAATTGTACTGAAATCAAACTTTTAAGTTGGAAGCCTAAAATTCTGCAAAAAATTATATGACATTTTATGCTCCAACAAATACCATACCCTAGATGATATGCTCTTGTTGGGAATAGATTGGAGTGAATAAGAGGTCATTGACATCAATATATTGGCATGGCCTATTAAGAATAGAACATTACAGTGGGTGGATAAAAAAACTACACAACTCAAGAAATAGGGCGTATAACTAACACATGTTGAGCTTGAAAGTAAAATTGATAGTGGTGTCATCACTACCTCATTAGAACAAGCTCCTAAGCCCACACCAATAACCAGATCAGAGAGAAGAAATGATGCAACTGAACATCAACTAAAACAAAAGGGGTATTCCACAAAGACCATAGAAGGGGACTCATCTAAAAGAGTGAGAAGAATGAGGACAATATTTTTTGAGATGCACCTCATCTAGCAGGAGGAACACTGAGAGGAAGATGAAGAAACCAAGTAGCCACACTCACCACCTACCACTTTCACTCCTGCTACCATTGTCACTATCATCATTCCTCCATCTTCCACCTCTCAGGCTTTTCTCATCTCATCTCTACTCACTGTGGACATATTTCTCCACCTCACCTCTACCTCATCGACTGCTCTAGTAATGGTAATTGATTCCTCCTCTTCTCATACATCCCAATTATTGTATTCTTTCATCTTGCATGCATTGCCTACTTTCTCTACTTTTCTACCCATGATATTTACAACCACCATGGTACCACTTAGCTTATTGCATGCTTTGGCAGCTTATATGTAGAATGTGTTTGATGAACTCTCTAGGGTAATCCTTGACCCCAATGTTCAATCCTTAATGGCCCAAATTATTGCTGCCCTACCTCTTCCCTCATGACCTACAAAACCACAAAAGATGGAAGCCATGATTTAGATCTTAGAAGAGATGGAAAGATTCCATGCAGAGCAACATAGAGAGGTTGCAAAAGAAATAATAGATGAGCTCAAAGATTCTGATCGGTGCTAAATATAAATGTAATCAAAGTGGATTCCAATGAGGAGAAGTCACAATCTTCAGAAGAGGATTCCAATACTTTAAATGAATGGTATATGATAGACACATCAGACCAAGAGCCCGATGAAAAGCTTCTGCAACAACACAAAGAAACAAACAAAAGAGTTGATCTTGAAGGGAATCATTTTGAAGAGAAAGTAGATATTGACCTATTTGTGGATATACTCAAAGAGCCTCGACTAATTGGCCATGACAAGGGCCCAGTGCAAGAAGAAGTACCTACCAAAAAGGATGAAGAGAAAGAGAAAGGTAAAGAAGAAGAAAGATATGCTAAAAAAGAGCCTTGAACCTAAGCACCATATTGAGGTTGAAGAAGAAAAGACACCCCAAGAAGAAGGCATCACTGAGGAAGATATAACTTCTACCAAGCCAGACAAAGGGAAGGAAATACAAATAGAGGGCTCATATGAATAGGAAAAGAATGGTCAAGAAGCTCTTGGTAATGAGGAAGATGACTCTTAGAAAGAAAAAGAAGAGGAAGATGGTTATGAATCACCCAAGGATCAAACCAAGATTCCTGACTAGCCAGAGAAAAAATTGAAGAAGAATGATTATGTGGTTGTTGAGACAAAAGTAAGGCTTGATGCAATAATAGCCAGGGAACATACAAAAACTAAGAAAGAAAAGAAGCCCAAGGTCCACTCTCTTATCATAGAAGATTCCTCTGGGTCCTGAATGATACAAATTTCCATCTTCATGATAGAAAAAGATACAAGCATTGTGTGAGGTCAAGGCTACACCATATCAATGATCAATCTAGGCCTAGTGACCTGGGAACAAAAGATAGATGAATTTAAAGGGTTAGTGGCTACCATTAGGCAACAAATGAATAAGGAACAATCCACAAAAAGAGGAATTGAAATCCCAAGTAGCGAATCTCACCACTTACATCTAGTAGTGGATGTCCATGGAAGAAGAGGCCCATACAACATCATCCATACCCACTATCCTCTCCCAGGAGGAGCCAAACAAAATGGAAAAATGAAGAATTTGACCAAGTCTACTACAAATTGGTTCAATTGGGTGGCATACAATGGTGACTTGAGTATCCACCATGCTTCCTAAACATTCAACAAGTTTTGAGATCTACAAAAGTAGATAGATGAAATGATATAGGATCACGTATCCTAAGCTTGAGATCATCCTCAAACTCTCTTAGATAATCTAGGGAAAGGAGTTGGAACTCTTAGAAGATGATCACTGGTTGATGGATACCTAGCAAATGGCCTTGGAATATAGAAAAGGAATCTTGGAGAAGGTTTTGCATGACTTGTAGCTTGATCTTGAGTGAGTATAAAAACATAAGGCTAATAGTGAAGAGTATCTAAAAATTATGATAGACTATAAAATGCCTACATTAGAGCTAGATTTGGAGAGGATCAAGCCTTTCCTCAATAAGAATATGGAGCAGGAGGCTACAAATACACTATCACTATTCTCCATGGATTTTTCTGTCAGGGATTTCACCCAATTTGAGTAGGTCATCAAAGCAACCTAGAAACACAACAAGCACTAGGAGATGGTCATTGATAGGCTCAAGAAGATATCTTTCTAGATTCTTTAGTTTGATATCATAGAATGGGACAAGCTCTAGGATATAATCGAGAAGTTCGTGGAGTATGCTAATTTCTAGAAGAATGTAGGAAACCCAATCATAGATGATGATTATTTCATAGTATAACTACAAAGTTTGGCAGTCACTAGAGGATAAAACTACTATAGTGCATGGGTAGCTAAAAGACAAAATAGGGAAAAAGAAAAAGTTTATTTTTATATTGTCATATATTTGGGGGTAGGTGAAACCCTAATGCAAAATGAATTTGAGCCACACAATGTAAATGAATCATGTCCATTCATTTTTCTTTTGGAAAACTATAAATAGGGGCATCCTCTCATTTTCAAAGAGAGATGAGTTGTTGTGTAAAGGCATGCTACAAAAAATTAATGAGAAAAGAATTGTTTTGATGGTTTCTTATTTTTTCTTCCCACGTGTACATGATTCATACTCCGAATCTTAAATTTTAGCTTTATTGTTCAATTTTAAGTTGCTTTTATTTGTTAGTTCATGTTGTGTTTTAATGGTGAAGAATGCTATAGTGTTGATATCTTCCAAACTCATATTTTTTGTTGTTTCTAAAAATTGGCAAACCTTAGAAGATTGCACTAATTCTATGAGACTGTATGCGGTCCTTGGTTAAGTGGAACTTAGTTTTAGGAAGGTTTTCCACTATAGTATCCTCCATTGTTACTATTCAACATTAGTTGTAGGTTTAAGAAACTTCTTATCCCTTTTTCCCTTTTGACCTTTGTTTGAAAAATAAAGTTAAAGAAAAGTTCTAGCATCACCAAAAATCTAAATTTGATGAGAAGAGAGGAGTTTTAGCTTGCTATCCTAAACTTGTATCATTTGTGCATCCATATCTAGAATTCACAAAAATACTTTTACATATCCAATTCCCTCCATGCTCAATTAACCATAGATTTCCTTTGTGATCACTAGAAAATCATGTCAACCAATTGAACTATTCCAAAAATTGTCAGGACTTGAAACCTAAGAGACATTGGGGTGATTTCTACAACTTAGTTGTTGAAGTTACCTTTCAAGAGAAGTAGCATACTTTTGTTTTGATTGTGTTGAGAAAGTGCAAAAACACCCATCAACAAATCACACACACTATTCTTTTGAAGCTTGAAGCAAAGCAATTCCTTCAAAGATAGAGGCCTATTAATTCACTATTGGAACTTATTATTCCAAAGGAAGTGCATAAATTGTTATCTTCCTACATCATTTTCCCCGTCAGACATTCAACCTAGGTGGCCAACTTGGTTTTGGTTCATAAGAAGAATGATGAGATAATATTGTGTGTGGATTTCTAAAATCTCAATCATACTTAAGAAAAGGATAACTATCTAGTTGCTTCATTGGAGGTGATGCAAGAGCATCCTTGGGTAATGGAAATCTTGCACTACCCAAAAATATTTAAGTTGTTCTTGTTATTTCCTTCCTAGCTTTGTAGTTTCATGTTTTCAGGCCTGGATATCATTTTTGATGTTTGTGGATCTCTTTCGTTCCTCATTCTAAGTTCTTTGCTTGGTGAACAATCTCTCCTTGGGTCCACACCTCATTCTATATATTCACCAAATTCAAATCCTTGGTGTAAGATGACCTATGTTGTACATGTTACACGTTCTTCAATGATTGTGGATTGTTGTGGATCATTTCCAATGTTTACAGATCTTATTAGTGTATTTTCTGATGTTCTTGGGCTTGTATATGATCTTTCTGTTGGGTTTAAACCATGAAATTGCATTTATATTTATAAATCACCAATGATGTGGCTGACATGGTTATTTTCTACATGTTACATTTTATTTGTCATGATTTTCTCTACCTATAGCTGATGCAGATCATTACAGAGTTTTGATTGATATATAAATAAATTTTTTAAGCCAAGGCAACAAAGAGTTGGGTAGATCCTAAAAGCCACAATAAGGAGTTTGTGAGTGGATAGAGGTCCAGAATAGTGTTTTGTTTTATGTTGTGTAATTAGTCCTACATGTTGAATCTATAAAACTGGCATGTTGTTGGTGAATATGTATATGAAATTCTCTAAGTTAATAAAGATGGTTTCTGTAATGCTTTGATTACTTAGTGTTGTTTTCCACTATATTTTTCTCATTGCATGGTTGGATAGGTTTATTTGAAGATCCTCTAGCCATGACTACATTAGATGGTATTAGAGTGGGTTGTGGAGCTGGTTGCTAACAATCGGAGAGGGTTTAGAACCTTGAATGGGTTGTGGTCCTTGTAGAATTCCTTGAGTGAACAGATTTTTGATTTGAGGTAGGTGTTTAATAGATCACCAAGAGAGGGGAAATTGAAACCTTGTAGTCAGACCACCAAGTTGAGGCTATTGCACTAGAGAAAAGAAAGAGATGTCACTAAGAAGGATGAACCCTAGAAGAATAGAGAAGATGATGGAGGACTTTAGAAATTATATGAGGAATGAGATATGGAATGCCTTGGTTGGTTTGAGGAGGAAACCTAAACTAGAGGATGAATATGAAGAGGTTGCAAAAGAACTTGAGGTTGAAGAAATTGAAGGACCGACAAATGAGAGAGAAGAGAGGTTGTTAAGAGTAGTGGAAAAAATAAGTAAAAGTCATAGGGTGGAGGTTTCTAACTTCTCTAGTACATTGAATCCAAAAGTCTTGATAGACTAGATAGGAGAGTTGGAAGACTATTTTTAGTTTGAGGATATTAGAGACCCACTAAGGGTTAGGCTAGAACAAACTAAGTTGAAAGGGCATACTACTTTATGGTGGAAAGAGTTGTAGAAGGATAGAGTGGAAAATGGTGAAATGTGAATCACTTGGCAGAGGCAGATAGTTGCAAGGCTAAAGGATAAATTCATTTTGGAAGACTATGAGTTGGAATTGTTCAAGAAGTTACAAAACTTGAAGTAGAAGGACATAAGTGTGAAGGAGTATATCGAGGAATTTTACAAGATGACAATTAGATCTGGGTACCAAGAAATGACAAGGGAGAAAGTTGAAAGGTATATAAATGGCCTTAGATTTAACATCCAGGATGAGATTAGTACATTAAGGATTTCCACAGTTGAGGATGCCTTCCAATATGCACTTAAGGCAAAAGAAAAAGTGAAGAGAAGACAAAAAAATAACCCTAGAGGGAAAGAGAAGAAGATGGGCAGTAGCAAGGAGAAGCAAACAATTGAAGAAGAACCAAAATCTAAGTGGAGTAAAGAACCAGATCAAAGGACATAAAGGAGAGGAAATGGAAGCAAGGAATTCTTGGGTAAATGTTTCAAGTGTGGAGAAATTGGACATTGATCTTTTAAGTGTCCTGAGGGATCAAGTAAAGGAACTATTAAAAAGAGTTTCATGGCCCATGAAGAGTAGGTAACTAGAGTGCTAGATGAGATAGAACTAGAGTAGGGAGAAACTCTTATGCTTAGGAAAGCCTTGATGAGGTAGAGTGAGGAAGAGACTAGGATTTCACAAAGGAAGAATCTCTCTCAAGACTGTGTGCAAGTCAGGCAATTTTTTCATATTTTTCCTTATAAGATAATTTGGTTACAAGATGATCATGTAGTGGTTGGTTAAATTTAATATTTTCTCTTTCAGAGATAGTTTTGTGTGATGTTTTGTCTATGAGTTCCTTTCATGTTCTGTTGGGTAGACCTTGGAAGTTTGATAGGCGAGCTATATACAATTGCAGAAGGAATTTGATTATTGTATAGAAGGATGACAAAATTTTACTTTGGATTCCTTGAAGAATAAGGAGGAGGGAGTAAGGAATTTGAGTCTTGTAAAAATTTGTAGTTCTAAGAAGCAAGATGTAGAGATTTTATTGGAGGATGGCATGAATTTTAAGAATAATCTTGTGGATAAATTTGAGAGTGAGATGGTAGTGGAAGGATGTAGGCGTAGAGTTATGTAGCATACAACTTTGGTTGCAGATAAGATAGAGTCTTGTAGAAGAGGTAGATCAAATGAGTGGAAGAAAGTAAGTGGTGGTAAATGTCCTTTACTACCATGTGTAGATATGAGGTATGGAAAATAAGGTGAAGAGAATAATATATTGAAGGATCTAGAAGAGGAAAGAAAGGAGGCTAGGAGGAATACAAGTACAAAAAAAGAAGACATTTGGATCAGAAATGAGCATGGGATCTATATCTCGAGCCTTGTTAGATGTGTATGAGTTCTCATGTAACATATTTTCTCACAAGGGGTGCTTGATGCATGAGCATCCTTGGGACATGGCGATTTTGCATCACCCAAAAATATTTAAGTTGTTCTTGTTATTTCCTTTCTGGCTTTGTAGTTTCATGTTTTTAGGCCTACAAATCATTTCTAATGTTCACAGATCTCTTTTGCACCTCATTCTAAGTTCTTTGGTTGGTGAGAAATCTCTCCTTGGGTCCACAACTCATTTTATGCATTCATCAAATGTAAATCCTTGGTGTAAGCTGACCTGTGTTGTACATGTTACATGTTCTTCTTTGATGATTGTGGATCGTTGTGGATCATTTATGATGTTTGTGGATCTTATCAGTATTTTTTTATGTTCTTGGGCTTGTATCTGATCTTTCATTTGGGTATGCACCATGAAATTGCATTTATATTTGTAAATCACCAATGATGTGGTTGGCATGGTTATTTTCTACATGTTACATTTATTTGTCATGATTTTCTCTACCTATGGTCAATGCAAATGGTTCTGGAGTTTTGATTGATATATAAATCAATGTTTGAAGCCATTTTTTGCAACAAAGAACTGAGTAGATCCTATAAGTTGCAATGAGGAGTTTATGAGTGGATAGAGGTCTAGAATACTATTTTTTTTTATGCTATTTAATCAGGCCTATGTGTCGAATCTATAAAACTAGCAGGTTGTTGGTGAATATGTATATGCAATTCTCTAAGTTAATAAAGATTATTTTTGCAATGCTTTGATTACTAAGTGTTTTTTTCTGTTGTGTTGGTATTGCTACATGGATGGATAGTTTTCTTTGAAGACCCTCTAACCATGACTACATTAGTAGGTATTACAAATTGTGAATGGATCCCAAATGACATCCTTTCTAAATGTCTATTTTAGTTATAATCAGGTCATGGTGCAATACGAGGATAGGCATTAGACTACCTTTACAACCAAATGGGGCACATTTTTATATAGAATAATTCTCTTTAGATTAATCAATGTAGGGGCCACTTTCTAGAGGGCTATGGACATTTCCTTCAAAGATATTATTGGTAAGTGCATTATTATCTATATGGATGATCTAAATTTTTTTCTCTATAAATAGGGGAGATCATATTTTAAACCTATGCAAGGTATTCTAGAGATGTAGAGAATTTGGCATCTCCCTCAACCCCAAGAAATGCATATTTGGGGCAATAGAAGGTAAGCTCTTGGGACATGTGATTTGAAAACATGGTATTTCAATTGATCATGAAAGAATCTAGATACAACCCCTTGCTCGCAACAAAGAGATGAAGTCATTCTTTTGGAAAATTAATTTTGTTTGAAAAATCATCACGAGCTTCACATAAATAGTCAAACAATGAATGCAATGCTAAAGCACAATGCAAAAGTGGATTGGCCTACTGAAGCAAAGTAGGCATTCAATGAAATCAAGAGAGCCATAGCTGCTACTCTAGTGCTAGTAAGTCCTAATTATATGACACCCCTTTAAATATACTATTTTTCATTAGATCATTCCTATGCCAACATGTTAACACAAAAGTTAGATGAGGGGAATGAACACCTGATAGCTTTCATGAGTGTTCCTCTTAGGGATGGAAAACTAAAGTACCTAAATATTGAGAATCAAGCTTATGCACTGGTTAGAAGAGTTAAAAAATTTAGGCATTACATTTTAAGGAACAAGTTCTTTGCTATTGTACCTAACCTAGTGTTAAAGATCCTATTAATGGAAAATGAGATGGGTGAAAGAAGAGCTAAGTGGGTCACTATGTTAAAATAACATGACATTTAGATTCAACCAATGAAGATGGTGAAAGGGAAAGCTTTAACAAGGAAAATGGTTGAAGTGGGCCCCAAGATTGTAGCACAATGTTATCATCTCGAAGATGTCTCCCCTAATGAATGGTATGACAACCTGGTCTATTATTTTTTGAATAAAAAAAGCCCTCATCATTTGAATCTAGTACAACAAAGAGTGTTATGCTTAAAGAGTGCTAGCTACATGCTTAAGGGGGAAATTATGCATAAGAATAATCATGAGGGAGTATATCTCATATGTCTTGAAAAAGAAGAGGTTGTCAAGGTTATGGAAGAACTACATGACAGGTATGGAATAGGCCATAGATCAATTATGGTCACTGTAACTCAAATTATGCATATTGGGTACTATTGGCCTACCATATTCAAGGACACATACAATCATGTGAGGGCTTGTCATGTTTGTCAAACCTTTTCCACTAGAGAGAGAAATTTTTCTTTACCATTATTTTCGGTGATCAAGGTAAGACCTTTTGCATAGTGGTCACTAAATTTTACTGGTCCTATCAATCCACCATCATCTACTAGGAACATGTTTTTTTAACTACTACTGATTACTTCACTAGGTCGACTAAGACAATTTAGGCATAAATTTTCATCAAGCTTGGATCATTAATCATTTTGGTTGTCATTTTGTTGTTGTGTGTGATAATGGACCTACTTTTCATTGTTAAAATTCTCTAGGTGGGAATTTGATCATGGCATCATAATTAAGTTTGCATCTAACTACTTTCCATAGCGAAATGGTTTAGTAGAATCCATCAACAAAAACCTCCTCACTTCATTCATAAGCTAAGACAAAAATCCAAGAAAATGACACTTAGTTAAGATTTACTTCATGGGTTGACGACACTCAATAGAAAGCCTCATTAGGGACATCTCCTTATCATATGGTCTATGGGATTGAGCCTATAGTGTATGTGCAAGATCATGATGGGCCAAAAAGTGGCGATATGATGGGTATGTGTAGGGTATGTGGATGACAACTTTTTCTTACCCAAAATTGATGAAATGAAAAGGGTTTTTAAAGGATATTTTCAGCTTTCCACCAATATAAATTAAATGCTTTACTTTGAATTTAATAAATAATTATCACTCATTTTCTATTTGAATTTTTACTAAAGTCCTAATTGATAGGCTGATTGAAAAACATCTATAGCTTCCAAATGGTATCACCTATTTTGAATCTGAAACATGTGTCACATTTTATGCTTTCCATACTATAGTATTTTAAAAAAATCAATTTAATGAAGTTTTGACCAAGTTAAGGTGGTCAGACATACAAAAAAAATTATATTTTTTAAAACTTGTAATTAAAAATTCATATTTAATTATTTACTTGGAAAAAAATTACAAAAAAATATGTATCACATTAGGACACGAGTCGTCTACTTATATCTAAAATCTTATAAAAAACCTATAATCATTTTATTGTGGTTATGGTTATCAGATAGACACCTACTTCTTATTTTTTCCCTAAAATTTAAGTACTACTGCATTGAAATTTCAAATTTTCACCAAATAGATTTTTTAGAAAAGAAACCTAATAGTTTAGAAACTACATTCAATTTGCTATAGATTTTATTCTTACATATTTTTAAAATAATATAGATAACTTATTCAAATTTTTACATCTAGTTTCCTAACTCTAATTTTTTTTGAATTTTTCACCACTGAAGGGTTTGTTTTTCCCATGATGATCCTACACATATTGTGTATTTCCTATACACTTGAGAATCCCTACCTTGTAGTTTATCAATGAGTATTATGAGGAAAGGGAGTGTTTAGAGGCCCAACTAGCTGAACTGCTACAACTAGAAGAGAAAAGAAATCCAGCCTTAGAGATCTTTGTTAAGCCCAAGGGTATTGTCAAAAGATGGTTTGATCACAAGGCTAAGGTCAAGGCTTTCAGTATTTCTAATATAGTCTTGTATTGGGATAAATCACATGAAAAGAAAATGGAGCATGGTAAATTTGACAAGTTATGGCTTGGCCCCTACAGAATTTCTAAAATCCTAGGAGATAATGCTTTCTATCTCAAAACCCTCACTAGAGAAGATGTCCCATTTCTAGTCAATGGGAAACATTTGAAGCATTATTTCCTTGACTGAGTTGTTTCTAGCTCATCCTTGTAAATAGTTAGATTAGGTATTTGATTTCTTTTGGTCTCTTTGGTTTGGTTTTGTATTTGCTTTGGTTAGTGTAGGTTGCTTTGCTTTCTTTGTTTTGGTTTTGAGGTCTCCTTGTTCTTTGGGTTGGGGAAGTGTCTTTGTTGCACAATTTAATAATTTATTTGGGACTATTTTAAGTATTTCCTTTCCAAAATATAATCATTTTTCTAGATGGGATGGTGGAAGTCCTCCATTTTAGTGTCACGTGTGCTAAATGTTTAAATTGGATAAATCATTAAATTGAGTTAGTTTTTGAATGTGATAAAATCTTACATTATATACACATCTTAAGAATCCTAAGGTTGTTGTGGATTCCTTGTATGGTCTTGTAAAGTGAAAAATATTATACTTTTTCTTTATTGTCACTATGATTCTTAGCCCTAAGTGTGAGCTTCATTGCTTACAGGTTGAAAATGAAAATAAGTGAAAAGAGATATCATAAAGGAAAAATGAAAGAAAATATTGAATATCAAAAGGAAGAGAATTCAACTTATCAGGAGGATATGAATATCTCTATTGTGGCTATGGACACCAAGCTAGTAGCAAAGCTATGTTCGGGAGAATCATAGTGATAACCTTGTAAGGGCTATTAATGCCTACCTTACAGTGAGGTTCTATCTATGTTGCTTTTGTAGTTATAATCATTCATGTAGTTTAACCAAACTGAACTTGGTTTCTAGAGTAGCTTCTGGAGGGAAATTACTACATCTAGACACACTGGGATTTCCAATGTAGGAAGACTAGCTTGTTCATTGATTTTGAGTCTTTAGTTTATTGGTTGACCTGATGTAAGGATAAAAATGAGATATTTTGGGTTCTTGATTCTAGTTTGTCATTTAAATTCTTTGGAACATTTTCCAAGTGGAGTCACAATTTGGTGTGCACTTATTGTACACATGCCCCACTAGAGGAAGGGACCCTCTTTTAATTGCTTTTGTTTTTCGGATTTTTCTTTGGGTTTGACCTATTCCCCTTAGTAGATAGGTTCCTTTGGGTTTTGGGTTCATTTCACTTAGTTGAGCCACATTGCTTTATTCATAGTTTGGGTGCTTTTCTTTGCAACATTTCAATCTTTGGTAAGGCCTAGAATGAAAGATCTCATGAAAATTTCACTAAGGGGAAAATTGTGTGTGCTCTAGTGAGTTTCACGAAAATCCTCACTTGCCAGAAATTCCTAAGGGTTTGATTCTCATGAAATTCCTTGCCCACTAAATTCTCCCAAATGAGTAAGTCTCAAGGAAATCCATCCCAAGTGGATTTTCCCAATG
>VDFB02341426.1:0-29082 GCA_007258455.2 Sequoia sempervirens
AAATGACTTGCAAGAGGGAGGGGAAAATGCAATAAATTCCACTTGGCTCAAGGAAAACGACATGTAAGATGAAGTTATTGCCTTGTTGGATGTACATGTTGACTTGGAATTTTTGAATTCAAATTGAGAGAATATTCAAAAAGATGCCTTGTGAGGAAAATATAGAGGTTTAATAAATGAATTAAATCTATTTTCATGTGCAACTTGCATTATCTAGAGGATGTGACATGAGATGAGATTAAATTAATCAAGGATTAATTAATTTAATGAGAGAGGTTAGATGATGTGACCTATTTGACTCAAATTTATGGATTTATTTAAATCAAATAAGAGAGGAATATGACAAGAGATTAATTAAATAAGGATTTTGATTTACTTAATTAAAAGAGATGGTGTTAGATTAAATCAAATAAGGTTTTAATTTATTTAATTTAATGGATAGAGTCTAGAGATTTAATCAAATGAATTGACTATTTAATTAAATAAGAATAATTATATCAGATGGATTGATTTAATTAACAAAAGAGATTACTTGATTAGATAAAATGATTTATTTAATCAAGAGATGAATATTGATGAATTTAATCAGATAAGGGAATTTGATTAAATGGTTAGACCGAGGGATGATTTAGGAAGAAATGATGTAAGTCAGGATAAGATGCACGATATCAATCAGTATATTTTACATGTCTACATTTTGCCCCTCTTTGAAGCAATGCACTCGTTGCATTGTTTCAAAGAATAAACAATCTAGATCAAAGCTAAAAAAAATTGATATTTAAAACTTTCCCCACTACTGCATGGCAAGAGAAAACATGCCATTATAATGCCCCCTCAAGAGATCAGACCGAACATTTTAATTTTTTGGGTGATCTCACGAAAAAAGGTGACAAAGTGCCCAACAGGTCTAAAAGGGGTCTGGGAGGCTAAAAACATGTCTAAACACAATAAAACGATAAAAAACAAGCCTCAATCAAACAAAATCAGGTTCGAGGGTCCAAAACCCTAGCAAGATAGCCATTTAGGGTTAAAAAACCCTAATTTTGAGGCTTAAAAGGGGCCCAAGGGGTCACTTTCAAATCATTTTCACACACATCCGCTAGCAAACTTGAGATTTGAGCTCTAACTCTCTGACAATATGGCGCAACAACAGCTTCCCCCACATATCACCGATCGAGTTCGGACATACCAGTGGCCACCTAGCAACGGGGCACTAATATGTGACCCTTACCCAAGTTTAGTTTTTTCCTTTAATGCTTGTAATTAATGCTTTAAAAGGGGAGCTCGCCTCCAGTGGCGCTATATAGCACCGCTTGACATTTTAACTGCGCCGCGTAGAGCCGTTTTGTGCCGCAGCAGTGCAGTTCAGAGTTTAGAAACTCTGACGCTGGGCTCAGGCTTGGCGGGTCAATTTGGGTAAAGTGCGTTGTGGTGGCACCCTTTTCACCCAAACTATAACGCTGGAGGAGAAAGTGTACCGTGGCGGCACCATTTTGCATTTTTTGGGCTCCAACAGTGGAGTTTGAGTAAAACCAAACTGCGACACCATCAGAAACTGTGCCAGTTGGGATGAGCTTGGAGCGTTTGATTAGGAATTTTAAATTTTTTTAACATGCTGACCTTCCTTGATGCAGGATGCGGTGAGGGAGCTCTACTCTTGGGAGCACCGGTCGTGAGACTTAGCTAGCATCTTACGGGACTTGAGTGACTAGGACCAAGATCGATTGGGAGCTGCAGGATTATGGAAAATTGCGTACGCGGCACCCATGCGCACTCACCTAGGGATGCTATAAGCGCTGGCTGAGAGGTGGCACAGCGAGACGTCGTCATTTCATCTCCCTACTAGCGAGGCCGCCGTCACTCTAGAGGACGTTTGGCGCATTTTGCGGTTGCCTATTCATGGCCGACGGGTGATCTTTGATATGGATGAGGGACGCGAGTCCTACATTAGAGTCCTCGCTACACGAGACATTATCTACTGCACGGGATAGATTGAGCTAGAGAGATACACGGTTATAGCACCTCCCTTCCACTGGGCAGTTGCAGCCATCATTTCGGGTCTCGTTGCCCCAGACCAATGAGGGTGATCTTTCAGTCCTAGCTGGGGTTATTGCTGGGAGCAGATGGTCTGAGATAGGCTAGTTCACTTCGCATGGGGGCCTATCCTTCTGGCTTCACTCTATAAAGACTTGCACAAGTATGTATACATGGATGGCAGAGCGCTGGGGGCTGGGGTGACACTACTTCATGTGTGGGCGTGGGAGCACATTTCTATGCTACGTCCATGTGTTGTTCCAGTTCTGATAGGGGAAGACGATGCCCTTGTGGCATGATACAGAGGCAGTGTGTCCTTTACACACACTAGTGAGCATGGGATCCCCTACTAGAGGCGGGTCCTAGACTAGATGCTTGTTTTCACTTGGAGACCGTACCTTGGTTGTCCCAGATGGATCGATGATGCAGATCAGCTCTTCTATTGTTGCCAGGACGGATACATGCAGGGGCAAGAGCACACGATGATTGAGAGGTACCTGCCTGGGCATGTACAACGTTAGTTCAGAGAGCCGTAGGATCAACTTGATGACGGCTATGTAGTTGTCTTTGCTCGCAGCATGACACAGGTGTCATGGGGGCATGGTATTCCTGCCTCAAAGGTAATTAATAGCTTCAGGCCCTTGGTAGGCCGACCATGGGCTTATGATCAAGGCTTGGAAGATCCAAGCACCACTCAGGCTTACAGAGACTGGTTTAGACCTCCACTTTGATTGACCATTCCAGGCGAGGATCCAGATGTGCACAGGGTCAGAGGCAGAGGGAGAGGACGAGGGCGAGGACCGAGGATTGAGATTCGACTGGATCCACCAAGTGTGCCCCTAGTCCCACCAAGTCACGAAGATGTCCACATGCAGGACCAACAGTAGGAGCCACCATGAGGTGAGGATCAGCCTTGGATGCAGCCACATGTGCAACCACAGGGACAGGAAGATGGTCGAGATGCACTGGTTATGCAGTTATAGGCCCAAGTTCAGGCTGTGATAGCGGAGAGAGATTAGGCAAGGGCTGAGAGGGAGCAGCTCAGGGCAGACAGAGATCAAGCCGTGCAGCAGAGACAGGCTACAGAGGTACAGGCAACCACCGAGCTAGGCTGCAGGCAGCAAATCGAGAGTATGACAACCTCATCTTCCTAGGGCACAGTGCCAGTACGATCTTATAGAGATGCTATCTGAGAGGTAGAGTACTACCGTCTGGCTTATCATGATACTGTACCTAGAGCAGATTGGGTCCCAGAGTACTCAGAGTGGGCCAACCAGAGACCACCAGAGGGTCATGGTGACAAGGGCAAGGGCAGCATCCACCAAGATCGAGCTTGATCCAGATGATACATACTTTTTGTGCCTTATGGGCTCATTTTTGATAGCCCGATGGGCATTTTTTATTGATTGACACATATGTATAATGATCTGATTTATTCTTTGTACTATGACAGTGACATGATTGTTAATATATGAGCTGATTTTGATGCGATGTATTGTCTTCTCCTTTATGCATGGATGGTTTATTTCTATATGCTTTGCAGTAATGTCTTATGGATGCATTTACTTCTAATGATGTATGCGTTATGATTATGACTAACAGATCTATATTATGCTAACCTATGATATGATGTGCAATGATTTTTTCTATATGATGATTTATTTTATTTCAATGTGATATGTGATATGGATTTTAATATGTAAAATGATATGATCTATGGTGTATGCAATGATGTGTGAAAAACGCTTATATATGAGATGATTTATGGATGGATGTGATATGATGCGATGGTCGTGATATGATGCAAATGAAATGGTTTTATGAGATGCTTAGAATAACAAATGTTCTTATCCTAAACGTAATAAATGATGATGTATGTGATGCAATGGTATGTTGATGCAAAATGATATGTTGATGTGTAATGAGATGTGAACGTAAAAGTGGTGATATGATTTCACGATGTTATGCAAGTATGTATGCCTTAATGAATTAAATGTTTATATATCTATTGATTATGTGAAAAATGATTATGAAATGCTTCTATAGATGTTATGGGATGATTTATATGGTAGATGGTAATATGAAATGGTTATGAAATGCAAATGAATGTATATGCAATGATTGATATAATGGCATGAGGTGGAATGTAATGGGTGAAATGCAATGACATGGATGCACCTATTTATGAAGAATGTTTATGATAACCTGTTTATATGATGGTAAAAATGCAATGTGTATGTTTCCTATATGATATGTTTATGCAATGCACTAATGATTTGTGGATGCAAGATTGATGACGATGATGGTGATGATGATTAACTTTCATAGTACCTTGTTAGTGCGGTTAGTAAGAAAAGAAGAAGTCATTTCAACAAGACCCACGATGATGCAAATGCAAATGATGATGATGATTACTTGCTGAGGAATTTGGATTTTCAAAGGGCCAAATTTTCTTATGTTTGATAACACACGTGGTACGATGCATCAAGGTATAGAAAACTAGGATGGTGTTGTACCTAGTGGAATGGACTTTGACTTGACAATCAGATAAGAGTATTCTTGTTCACACCTGACATATAGAAACCTTGCTAGGATGCACTTTAGAAGTTTCAGACACCTCAGACCAAAACACGGAAAGGTAAACCTATCCATGCAATAGTCAACAAGTTGCCCTAGACCTCTTCCATACATACCTAACAAAGCAAGTATTTTCTAAGGTTATATTACAAGAACGTCCAACAAGCACAGTAGACAAAAGATAATGATTGTTGCCCCATTCCTATTTCTCTAAATCCTCTATTTTGGGATATCATCGAGACATCCTTGGAATAAGCGCAAATAAGATAAGTCAAAAGATAAAGACCAAGTAAACAAACAAGCTGATGCTCTTCAATACTGCTAACAGAAAGAGGATGTGTTTTCTAAGGATGATAACCGAAACTTATTGCCAAAAGATAATGCCCATTGTAGGAAGGATTCATCCTAGGACATGTTAGTGGATGGTGGCACGCCATTTTTTTTATCCAAAGTGTTCTAAAGGATGCTTGATATCGGGCTAATTCAGATGATGAGTTACCAATATGAAGAGATAACCAGCTTGCTTACGTACTGACTTAGACTTAAGACTTCATAGTTGGAGTTCTGGTTTTTAATCTACTAGACTTGTTTCTAACTGTTTTACCAAAGTTTGATGATGACGATTAGTTTATTATGAGTGTGTCTATTGAGGGTGCAAGCGAGATGAGACAGATGGATTTTTCAAATATTTGGATGTTTTTGGAGTTTTGCAATGTTTTGAGGCTATTTTTGGTATTTTTCAACGTTTTACAAATGTTTTGATTTTTTATTTTTCGATGTTTTTGGGATTTTCTGAGATTTTGACCAAGAGACTAACCTACAAACCTATCTTAGGGGTCTCGAGGGCTGATCCATAGATTAGCCTTGCCTATGTTATATATGCAGAGACCACGTAGTTCGACTGATGACTCGACCGATTTACAGATGATGATATACATGATGAGATGTCAGATTATTATGACGGACTCCTATAGGACTGACCTAAATGTCTTGGGGGATGATCAAAGATCAACCTTTCCTACGTTCAAGCTCAGAGATGACGTACTTTGACAAGACAACCCTATTTTTGACTTTTGATATGACTTCTTTTGGCCTGTTTTTGGATTTTTTGATATCTTTTGATGTTTTTGGATTTTCTAATTTTTTGATGTTTTTAGATTTTTTGATTTGAGGATTTTAAGATCATACAGGAATCCAATCTAATGAGAACATTCCCCCAGTGCGGTGCAATAGACTACTCAAATAAAGGCAAGACAAACTGACCTTGAGGATGGGCCAAGTAGTACTAGGAGGGATCATGACACGAAAACAAGACCAAGCTATGGTGCGGATGCATGTGGATGAGTGATGGATGGAAAGTGCTTATTTACACAAGGCGTTGTTTGCTAGGTTTTCACCGAGGTACTTGCCCAAAGTGCCACCAAAGTGGTTTTCACTAGAGGACGATTTTTTCTCTTTACTATTTTTGATCCTTTTTCTGATTTTTTTTTGTTACCAAGACACCTGTTTGCTAGGTTTTCACTGAAGTAAATATTTTTTCAGGACTTTTTTTGATTTTTTGGTTCTATACCTTGAAAGATTTAGGCATAATTTTTTTGAGATGAGAGCTATTCATGGGCTCTTGCAGAGATTCCCCTTCGAGTGTTGATAACTGATATTCCCCTTATTTGTAACTTGTTGTGATGATGAAAGGTCCTAACCAATTAGCTTTGAACTTGCCTTTGCTGCTTGGGTTTGGGACATTCTTCTGATTTTCTTTTAAGACCAGTTCTCTGACTTGGAATGTCCTGCTTCTGATTTTCTTATTATAACTCCTTTTGAGTCTATTCTGATAGACTTGCAAATGATTTAAAGCATCCATTTGTCTCTCATCTAGTAACTCCAGCTCATTTAGTCTTGATACCCGATATTCTTCATCAGTAATGAGGTTTTGCAGTGATATCCTGAGGGATGGGAGCTCGATCTCAATGGGGAGTATGACTTCTGATCCATAGACCAAGGAGAAGGGGGTGGCGCCGGTGGGTGTACGAATGCTGGTTCGATAGGCCTAGAGGGTGGGATTAAGCTGCAGATGCTAGTCACGACCTATGTCATTGACTATTTTCTTGAAGATTTTGAGGATGGTTTTGTTTGTGGCTTCTACTTGGCCATTTCCCTAGGGATAGTATGGGGTGGAGAAGCGATGTTGGATTTTGAATTTCTCGCACAAGTCACGAACCTCCTGGTTCTTGAATGGTGTCCCATTATCCAACATAATGGCTTGTGGGACCCCATAACGACAGATGAGATAGTTCAGGATGAATTTTGAGATCTGCTTCCCAGTGATATACGTCATGGGTATGGCTTCCACCCACTTTGTGAAGTACTCAATTGCAGTTATGATGAATTTGTGGCCATTAGATGAGGTGGGTGTGATTTTCCCAATGAGATCGAGTCCCCACTGGGAAAAGGGCCATGGTGTGACGATGTGATGAAGCTCTTGAGCTAGTGCATGGATGAGGTCCCATGCTCCTGACATTGTAGACATATTTTAGCATGATCATGTGCTTCTCTTTCCATTGTGGGCCAATAATACCCCATCCTCAGCAGTTTCTTAGCGATGGTCATTCCATTCGAGTTTGAACCACAAATGTCGTGTTCTTCGGTTAGAGTGGTTGATGCCTCCTTAGCATTTAGGTAGCGTAGCAAGGTACCCTCTATGCTTCTACGGTATAAGGTTTCACCTAGGATGACAAATCTAAATGCTTTTTTGACAAAAGTTCATTTTAGGTTTGATGGAAGGTCAGCGGGTATGACTCCTATGCGAAGATATGTGTAGATGTCATGGTACCAAGGATCACTAGGGCCAATGATTTCACACACAAATTCCGATTCTGGTACCTCGAATGCGGGAACGAGAAGCTGCTCAATCAAGAATTCATATTTTGGAACATTGTTGGGGATATTCAGCAAGGATCCTATTGTTGCCATGGCATCTGCTACTCTGTTGTTAGTTCTAGGAATCTGCTCAAATGTTATTTCAATGAAAGATTCTTTGAGAGTCTCCACCAATTTCTTGTATGGAGTGGGTTTATCATCCTTGGTCTGATATTCATTATTGACTTGATTTATGATCAACTGAGAGTCTCCATACACTTTGAGAGCCATGATGCTCCATTGCACTGCTATTCTGAGACCTATAGTCAAAGCCTCATATTCTGCGATGTTGTTGGTGCAAGGAAATTCCAGTTTGTATGACCTTGGTATGCAGTTCCCTTGTGGGGTGATGAAGAAGACACCAGCTCCTGATCCATGCTGTGTATATGAGCCATCGAAGTATAGTTTCCAATGGTCAGCTACGTTGAGGTTAAAAATGGACTCATCTAGAAACTCTGAAACAAGAGGATTCTCAGAATAAATAGGTGCTTCTGCCAGTTGGTCTGCAATAACTTGTCCCTTAATGGCTTTTCTCTCCACATAATTGATGTCATATTCTGATAATATCATTACCCATTTTTCCATTCTGCCTGTGAGAATTGTCTTTGATAAGAGATACTTGAGGGGGTTAATTTTAGCGATGAGCTTTATCTTGTGTGCCAACATGTAATGTCTAAATTTTTGTGATGAAAACACTACTGCGAGGCATGCTTTCTCGATGAATGAGTAGTTTAGCTCATGACCAACCATTGTCCTGCTGATATAGTAGATAGCCCTCTCTATTCCATTTTCATCATGCTGAGCCAAGAGAGCTCCAAGGGCTGCTGTTGTTGCTGATACATATAAGATCAATGGCTTTCTTGGGATGTGTGGTATTAAATCTGGTGGTGTCAGTAGATATTCCTTGATTTTGTTAAATGCTTCTTCGCATTTTGTATCTCATTTTTACGCTACCCCCTTGTGGATTAGGTGAGAATATGGATTCTTCTTATCTGCCAGTTGTGTTATGAATTGTCAGATGGATTGTAGTCTACCTTGGAGACCTCGCAATTGTTTTAATGTTTTCGGTGCCTCCATCTCGAGGATTGCTTTTAATTTTTCTGGATCCACCTAAATACCCCTCATGGACACTATGTATCCTAGCAATTTACCTGATTGTACACCGAAGACACACTTCTTGGGATTTAGTCTGACTTTTTATTCCTCTAGTCTATCAAAGATAGCACTTAGGGTTGCTATGTGATCTTTTATTTTTCTTGATTTGGCTAGGATGTCATCAACATAGTCTTCAACTGTTTTATGAATCATGTCGTGGAAGATCAATGTCATGGCCCTTTGATATGTTGCTCCTACGTTCTTTAGGCCGAATGGCATCATGTTCCAATAGTAGGTCCCCCATGGACAAGTGAAAGCCATCTTATGTTGATCTTCTTTTGCTATCATGATCTGGTTGTATCCTAAAAATCCGTCCATTAGCGATAGCATCTCATGCCCTGTTGTCATTTCTACTATCATGTCAATGTTGGGAAGCGGGAAATCATCCTTTGGACATGCTTTGTTCAAATCTCTGAAGTCCGTATAGATTCTAATGGCTCCGCCAGGTTTTGAAATAGGTACCAAATTTGATACCCATTCTAGATAATCTATTGGTCGTATGAATCCTACATCTAACAACTTTTTGAGCTCCATTTTGACCAATAATGCGATTTGAGGATGCATTTTTTGAAGCTTTTGTTTGACTGACTTTGCTTCTGGATACACTGCTAAGTGATGAACCACAGTCTCTGGATCAATCCCTGGCATGTCAGCATAACTCCATGCCAAGTTTATTTGTCTTTCCTTTAGGAATGTTGCTAGGAGTTCTTGCTCTTCTGATAATAGTGATTCCGCATAAAATGTGATATGCGGGGCCTCCTCTATTCCTAGGTTGACAGGATTGCATTTTTCAGCCAAGACTATTGACTTCTCCTGATGAATAGCTCTTAGAGGAAGATTGAATCCTTCATCCTCGGGTGCCTCAGAGAGGTTTTCACCGTTGGATATGTCCTTTCTTTTTACTATTTTCCTGTCAGAGAGTGCCACAGTGTGGTTTTCACTCAAGGACCTGGATATGATTCTTAGTTTCTCACTTTTGTGACTGAAGGATTCAATCATTTCCCCATAATAGGCATGTGTGTCCAACTCCATTATAAACCCTGCCTTGTGATCCCCATCAGGAATGTTGTCCCACAATCCCATGAATTTTGAGATGCCTCGTCGTTTTCGAATGTATCAAGAACCGGTGGTCCTCGTTGGTCATAGTCGATCAGTTGGGGGTATACTAAATGAATCTCATGATTTTGATGGTCTGTTTCAAAGGAGAGGGTGCTAATCATACACAGGGTGGTATCTTCGAATAGCCTAGGTAGATTGGTCATGGTATCTTCATCATCGCTACTAATATAGGCCTCAGTTATAAAGTTATGTATGTCTCTACCTGTGGATATTGGTGAGTGTACTTGTGTTAGTATTGGCTGAGGAGAAATATTAACCATTCTAACAAGAGAACTTCGGCCATGTATGGTTATACTCTGAGGATTACATCCAAGGCCAAGATTTGTTATGGGTCACATCTCTGGCATGATAGGTATTATGAGCCCATTGTCATTTTTTCCCAGTCTTTGATTTTTGTCGTAGCCCATTACGAGCATCATTTGTAGGCCCTTGCTTGTCTCATCCATTGGTAAATTAGTTGTTGGTCTTTCATCTTGATATAACATGTGTGATGGATCTACTTCAATAACCTCTTGGCCAAGGTCTCCCCATCTTGTGAATTTGGGATAGTCTTCAAGATAGGTTTGCGATGTGGAAACTTGATTTTCTTGTGGACGTCTGCGTGATCTAGGAGATTGTGGTAACTCTCCTATCACAAAAGAATTGTTAGGGAGTTTTTAGCTTCCATAACCATCCTCCTGGATGATGAGCTTGATATCAGAGATGGTGGGGATGGTGGGGATGGCGGGTGTCTCTATCGCAGAAGTGGACACTAGAGTGGCGGGGTCGATGTATGGTGTGCATGGGCCCTCATCATTCTTTGGCACTTGGGGGATTTTGTAAGACTTTTCCTCAAGATTTTTGCAATATGAAAATGATTCAGGATCTCCATGGACAGTAACCTCTTGTCCATTATGTGTAAATTTTACAGATTGGTGGAAGGTTGATGCTACGAATTTCATTGCATGGATCCATGGGCGTCCCAGGAGGATATTATACGGTAAGTCTAGGTCCAAGACTTGACAGGTGGTTTCCATGAGCGTTGGCCCTACTTGAATAGGGAGTTTAATCGTGCCCTAAGACACTCTTTCTTGGTCATCATATGCTCTTATCGTGATTCCCTTTCCTTTGTCGATGGAATCTTCTGATATTTTTAGTTGCTTGATGAGGCTAAGAGAACAAATGTTCAAACCCGCACCTCCATCCACTAAGACCCTTTTGATTTTTCTCTTGTGTATAATGGCTTCCAGATGAAGTGCACGGTTGTGAGATGGTTGGGCAAGGAAATATTGGTCAAAGAATGTAAGGAGATTAGGTGTTATGATATTTCTGACCATAGCTTGGAATTGCTCCGCATCAAGATCTGCGGGGACAGTGGATGAGGCTAATGCTTCCTTGAGGATATTTTTATTATCTGACGAGATTTTTAACAACTCCATGATGGAGATGTGTGCTGGTGTTCTCTTGAGTTGGTCTAGGACATTGTAGCCATTAGGAACAAATCTAGATGAAGGGACTCTATTTGGTTGGGATGATCCTGCAATGGTGACTTTGCTGCCTTTTGTGGTGACTCCACAATCTTCGGCATGGGTGCCCTTGATGGTAATGACCATGCAGTCTTCATTTAAGGAGGCAACAACCATTTTGTACACATGATTTACATTTCCCTTCCCTTTGTCATTTCTATTCCCTTTGTTGCCATGATTCAGCATCGGATTCGTGTAGATTTTAAGATTTTGATTTCCGGTAGGTTGTTCCACGTTTATGATTTTCTTATCGATGAGATCTTGGATGATGTTTTTGAGTCTCATGCAATTGTTTGTGGTATGACCTTTGATTTTATGAAATTCGCAAAGTTGATTTTCATTATACCAAGGGGGTTTGACATCGGGTTATTAGTAGTTCTTGAATGTAGGAGGCTTGATGAGTTTTTCATCGATCAACTTTTTCATTATGTCCTCCAGTGGTTCTCCCAAAATAGCGTATTTTTGTTTGGGATAAATTTTGCGTTGGGGTGGTCCTCTTTGATCATTGAGATTATTGATGGTTGGATTATTGTTGGGTTGGTATGTTGTGTGATGAGTGTTTTGGCATTGTGATTGGATTTGTAGTGCAGGTGTATGTTGGCGTGGGGCACTAATGACCACCTTGGCATCAACGATACCATCATTAGTAATGTTCTTGTTCCTTGCCCATGTGTGAGGTTTATCATTGTAATTGGATGATGGGAAGTTGTTTTGTTGTTCATGATATGATGTTGATTTCGCGAGTTGAGTCACAAGGGTTCTTTCGATGCTAAGCGCCTTGGAGATCAATTGCTCATATGTGGTGATGCCCTGAACCTTTAGATGAAATTCCAAATGGCCTTCATGGTTGGATATGATGGTGCAAACTTGTTGTTCTTCTGGCATGGTCCAATTGCTCTAATTGGCCTTAGATCGCCATCATTGTAGAAATGAGGCGAATGATTCACCCTTTCCTTGTTTTAGAGTTGAGAGTTCTTCGAGACTAACATCCATTGCAATGTTCATGCATAATTCTTAATGAATGCATCCCTTATTTCTTGAATGTTCTAATTCCTGAAGGTAAGTGAGAGAACCATTCTATAGCGGGGCCTGTCAAGCTCCTAGGAAATAGCCGCATTAGATAAGTATCGTCATATGCGACCTCCATGCAATGAACCTGGAATTCCCCTATGTGATCTTCAGGGTTTCCCATCCCTCGATATTTGTCAAATTTGGGGATTTCAAATCCCTTGGGGAATGGTTTCATGTCTAGGATCCTATCAAATGGATAGGGACACAAGTTGCTTGGTGTTTTTGTTGTTCATCCTGATTGAAATTCGAGCACTTGTTGCGAGAGCAACCTGAGTTGTGTCGTCACATCATTTTGTAGATTAGGGGGTGGGATGAAAGTGTTTTGGGGTGTTTGAATCGTGGGTTGGATTAGTGGATTGGTCGGTGCATTGTTCGATGGTATCTATATGTTTTGGCGAGCGAGGTAGGCTTCTACCTGCTTTTGTATGAACAACGCTTGTTGTTGATCTTGCTTATGTTGCACTAGGATTTGTGCTTGTTGTTGTGCTTGTTGTTGTTCCAACAATGCTTGTTGTTGTGCTTGTTGTTGGGCTGCCAATTCTGCTGCTTCTTTCTACTCTTGGTATTGCTTTAATGCTTGTTGGTATGCCTGAATTTGTGTTGCTTGTCTTTGTGCAAGAAGTTGTGATTGATATTGAGCTTGTTGTGCCTGATATTTAGCTTGCGCTTGAGCTTGTGCTTGTGTTTTTTGTGCTTGTGTTGCTTATGCTTATGCTATTTGTGCTTGTGCTACTTGTTGTAATAATAGTTGTGCTTGAGCGGCCCTTTGTGCTTGCAATACTTGTGTGGCTTGTTTTTGTTATTGTTGCAATAACGCTTGGGCTTGTTGTGCCTGTAATGCAACTTGTGCAGCTTGAGTAGCTTGTTGAGCGGCTAGTTGTTCGGATTTTTGTTTCTGAACTTGTTCATATCCTCTTTGGAAAGCAGCTTGCAATGCTGCGTTGTATTGGCTTGATGTGGTGGAAGTTGGTGGTGGTGGAGGTGGTGGTGGATTTGGAATGGTGTTTGTGAAGGTGGTGTTGATGTTTTGCGTGATGGATGGTGTTGTTGATATGGTTGATCCTTGGGGGACCATGCTTTGGGATGTCAAGGGGGTGTTTGATGAGGTTGCAATCACTTGTGCATTCATCATTTTTTGTTGCGATATCAACGACAAATTTTGAGTGTTTGGTGTAATGCTTTGATTGATGGTTGGGATATAGGTTTGATTGATACTTGGTAGGGGAGGAAGCCCTAAACCAAGGAGTGGTGTGGATGATAATGGCAATGGTGGGAGAGGTGGAAATGTAAGGGGTGTGAGTTGTTGTGAAAATTTTGTGGTGTCGAATACGCCCCCTAGTCCGAACATATCTCCCTCATCTTGCGAATTTGTGAGAAGAGGTGTTTGAGGTGTTGCATGAAAAAATGATGATGATGGATCATGATGGAAGGTGAGAGGAACATTTTTGTGTAATGGGTTTTGGAGTATGCTTTGTTCCAAGATGGTGTTTGCATCCAAATTTTGATTATTAACAAGGGGGTTTGTTTGAATTGCATTGAGAAATGCACTTCCCTTATTAACATTGGGTTGGGTTGGAGCAAACGATGTTGTGGTTTGCGGAATGTTTTGCATGATGTTTTGAGATGGGGGTGTAAATGAGATGGGGATGGTGGATGAAATTGGTGGGAATGATGTCTCCACTATGGTACTCACATCAAAATCTGAAGGTAACTTAGCCCCTTGTTTCGCTAGCTCAAGCATGTACAACAAAGGGTTAAGTCTCATCATGATGTTGATGATTCTATGGTTATCCAAATTTTGGAGCATTTTAGTCATTTCCTCATGAGACATTCCAAAAGTAAGGTCATCTTCTTGGTTTTCTTCTTGCGGATTTTGCGATGATGAGAGGGTCAACGAATTACTTGATTCAGCGAGATTCATTTCTGCGTTTGTTTGGCTAAGATCGCTTGAAGTGGTTGTTTCTTTATTGGCTTCCATACTCTTCTTGTATTGAGATCTAGTTAGAACCATAAAACAAGGATCAATCTTTGAGAATATGGGAGATGAATCTCTTGATTCCTTGGATCGATCGTTATTTTATGCTCCAAAGTAGAAAGTTTTAGGATGACTTGAGGATCAAAGATGATGATATGATGATGATGTTAGGGATGGATGATACGGATGTTTTGGATTTTGATAAATCATAAATGAGATAGTAGGCTTTTAGGACATGCAGATTTTGATTTTGATTTGTTTATTTTATTTTTATTTTTTGAGATTTTGTCCTTGATTTTGATTTTGATTTTGATTTGGATTTTGAACAAAAAGACCCTAAGATGTTGGATGATGATCTAAGGGATAGCTTTTTTCAAAAGATGATAATTTGAATATGTGTGAGGAGAAGGATGCATCTACCCACACCTATTCAAACAAGATGATTGTTTCACTAAGCATATGAAGAAGGATTCATCTACATATACTAAGCTAGACAAGATTATTTTGATAGCTTTGACTAAGTATATGCAAAAGGATGCATCTACACTTGCCTAGCCAAAGGTGTTTTTGATAATGTTTTTCAAGGATTTAGTCTCAATGATTTTGATGATTTTTATTTTTCCACAAAGCCTAGTATTAAGGATGATTTCAAGATTTTCCCAAAAGGTGATGATGAGATGATGTTGTTTTGATGTTTTGGAGGATGGGTGAAAAATATTTTGATGTGTTTTGATCCTAAGGTGAACCTAAAAGGTACACTTTGTTTGCCTAGACCTAGGTATTGAAGAGCATGCAAATGATTCCTAAAGACCTTTGTAACCAAGAAATGATTTCATTTGAACATTAATTTTTGGATTTCCAAACAACAATTTTTTTGCTTTTGGGATTGTGAGTCTTCAACACATATGAAGGTTCATTTTTCTTAGCTTTGCTTAATGTATTTATTTTACCAAAAACACTTTCTTCAATTAGGTTTTCAAACTAAGATGTCCAATGTCTTAATTTCTTCAAACCCCACAAGATATGTTATGTAGAAATTCAATGAACTTAAGGCAAGGGATTTCCTATTGTTTACTTAAGGAGACAAATCGAGATATAATCCAATGTTTAGAAACCTCTAAGGACGTGAATCCCAAGGGCAAGCAATAACATATGGATCAAGTCAATTGTATTTGTCCTCAAAAGGGTTTGAAATTTAGGATGAGGTTCAAGTGTTTGTTTCCATGATGTTTTCGATCAAGCAATGCATTTTGTAACCCAAGAATAAGTACAATCCTATGGATGTGTAAGACAATATTTGTTGGATTCCCACTTGGACAAGTCCAGCTACGCTTATCTCTAGTGAATGGTTAGATGCTTGACCCCACTGGCTCCCCTCCACAACACTCACTTATACAGGGCAGCCAAGCATCAACACCCATGAAAATCCCATGGCATGTTTTCCATTTCTACTAGAAGACCGTAAAAGTGTGGGGTGGCTTGAGAATGACCATTCTTGCACCAAAAAATAGATAAAAGGATTTTGGAAAATTCTAGCACATGGGTTTTAGTAAGGACTTTCCGTTCATGGAGATTGACCCATATGGCAAGAGTCCCCTTTTGGATCCATCTTGTCGGAATCAACCACGTGATATTGGCGTTTCTTCCAATATCCACATTTATATACCGGTTGGAAATACTCTTGGCTTTAGAGTGTTACCGGTTGAGTTGTTCCCTTGGGTGAAGACTTTTTCCCCAAGGCAGGCCCTCTAGGATAAACAAAAGCGAATGAAGAACAATATTCGTAACTCGATCAATCCTTGTTGGGAACAAGGAAAGATAATATACGCAACAATGCCCCCACTCACACTCACACAAAGTGTTCAATTTTAAGCCCAAATCGAAGTGTGGAGGTGATTGCTTTGTCTCACCCTAAAGTCATGAAAAAGGCCTTTTTATTCTCAAGATCACTATAAAGCACGAGAGAAGCACATACGTCCTTTTTCAATGGCTTTAGTTTAAGTAAGCTCTCACGAAAAACAAAACTACACTTGTTCTTTTTAGATCCACAAAGAAAAATGTGAGTTCATTTTAGAGCACAAAATCACAAGTGAAAGACATTTGTTCAATTGTTAACCAAAAACAAACTTTAGTATGTTGTTGATCCTAAAATTCATTTTATCCCTTTTGCAAGAAATGGAAAGGTTCTTTTTAAGCCCAAACAAAAATTAGTGTTCTAAGAATGAAAAGATAACAAATTCTCAAAATAGTGTTAAAAAAACACTAAAGTGTTTAAAAACACTTTGATTTCATAAGACATAGCCCTCATGCTCCTTCTTTCTTCAATTTCGATTTCCAACCTACAAAGAAGAAGAAAAATTCAGATTCTGGAAAATACAGAAGTTAAAAACTAGAAAACAAAATATAAATTAATCATGAATCAAAAGCACGTGCTAAAATAAAATTTTCCCTTTTTACTGTCTCCCAGCGTCACAACTCGCAATGGCTTCACAGTTTGGTCTCTGAGCGGTGTTCTCATAGCGTCACTTACCAATCAGCAGCGCTCTGTGTCGGGACAAAGACCTCCACTGCATCGCAATTTTCACCTAGCATCACAATTGACATCCAGTGTCAGAGTTTAATATTTTTAAAAAATCTCTGCAGGTCGGCAAGTCTAGTGGCAGAGTTTAAAATTTAAAAATCTTGGCAGGATGAGTCCAGCGGCGCGGTTTGTGTTTTAAGCGGTGCCATATAGCGACGTTGATGAGCCCACGGTGCCAAAATAGCAATGCTAACGAGCCCACAATGCCAAAACAGTGACGCTGATGAGCCTGTGGTGCCAAAACAGCGACGTTGAGCTCTCAGCGTTGGAATTTCCTATGTGTGAAGAAAAACATAGAAATTTCAAGAAAAGGTTAGAAATAATGATATACAGCCCTCCTTCTAGCGCCAAATGTGTGAACCCTTTTCCTAGTACCTGCAATACAACATGAGTAAACAAGTTAAACAAGGAATTGCAAGCTAAAACAAGGATTCCCCATGAAATCCATTTACAACCTCAAACTAGGAATGAAAATAACAAAGAACACAATTAAATTGATAAAACAAAGATTAAATCCCAATTAGATGTGCAAACTCATGATCCCATGGGGGAATTGGTGCCAATTGGATGTGAAAATTGGCCCTTTCCCAATTCCTATGATGAAATCTTGATATGTTGAAGATGATATTGATCCACTTTGATGAAAGATGAGAACTCCAAGCCAAATCTGCAAAAATCCTAGCTAAGAATTCAATGATGGATGGAAATGGCTAAATATTTTAGCATAATAACTTTGCAATGTTTGTGGATGATGAAATGAGGATATGAGCTCTTCATTTATAGAATTTCAAGATGGATGAATGTCCAAATTTGAGCAATGTGGGACTAACATTCATCCAATGATATGATGTCATTTGTCAAGCTATGAATGGATGATGGATGTGCAAGATTTGGGGTTTGTGCCAATAAATGCAAATATTTGAAATTCAAATTTGTTAAAATGACATGCAAGAGGGAAGGGAAAATGCAATAAATGCCACTTGGCTCAAGGCAAAGGACATGTAAGATTTTAAATGCCTTGTTGGATGTACATGTTGACTTGGAATTTTTGAATTCAAATTGAGAGAATATTCCAAAAGATGCCTTGTGAGGAAAATAGGGATTTAATAAATGAATTAAATCTATTTTCATGTGCAACTTGCATTATCTAGAGGATGCGACATGAGATGAGATTAAATTAATCAACGGTTAATTAATTTGAGAGAGGTTAGATGATGTGACCTATTTGACTCAAATTTATGGATTTATTTAAATCAAATAAGAGAGGAATATGACAAGAGATTAATTAAATAAGGATTTTGATTTATTTAATTAAAAGAGATGGTATTATATTAAATGAAATAAGGTTTTAATTTATTTAATTTAATGGATAGAGTTTAGAGATTTAATCAAATGAATTGATTATTTAATTAAATAGGGATAATTAGATTAGATGGATTGATTTAATTAACAAAAGAGATTACTTGATTAGATAAAATGATTTATTTAATCAAGAGATGAATATTGATGAATTTAATCAGATAAGGGAATTTGATTAAATGCTTAGACTAAGGGATGATTTAGGAAGAAACGATGTTAGTAAGTTAGGATCAGATGCACGATATCAATTAGTATATTTTACTTGTCTACACTACTATCTTATCAACTCCAAAATGTCCTGACATTCCTCCACGATGTTTCTCCTTTACTAGGTTATCCCTCATTGAACTCTGAGGTATACACAACTGATTACTTTTGAACAACATATCCTCCTAAATGAAATAATCCAACCACTGAATTCTATCCTCCAAAACTGGTTCTTTACATGCTCTCCAAGGTTTTTCAAAATCCAGGTCTTCTTCATACAAGTTCTTCAATTCATCAAAGCCTAATACCTCCACTCTCATCTCTGTCGGTAAATTCCTTCTCCTAATCAAAGCATCGGCGACTCTATTTGACTTTCCACTCTTATGCTTCAAAATAAAAGTATAACTCTGCAAGAACTCTACCCATCTCATGTGTCTCTCATTCAACTTACCCTAACTATTCAGATATTGCAATGCTTGATGATCCGTATACAACAAAAACTCCTTAGGCAACAAATAATGTCTCGACTTATTCAAGGTTTGAACTATGGCATAAAATTCTTGATCATACACTGAATATCTCTCCTATCATTATTCACCTTCTCACTGAAATAAGCTATAGGTCTTCCCTTTTGACTTAGTACTACTCCAATTGCATTTCCACTTGCATCACAGTCTACTTGAAATACCTTATTGAGATTTGGTAAAGCCAACATAGGCTACTCAGTCACCTTGTTCTTCAACAACTCAAAACTTTGATCTACTCTAGATGTCCATCTAAAATCCTTCATATCTCCTCTCATTGTTTTTGTCATAGGACTACAAATAGAACTAAATTTTTTAATGAACTTCCTATAGAAACTAGCCAATCCATGAAATGACTTACCTCTCCAATGCTATCTAATGTAGGCCACTCAACAATAACTCTTACCTTCTCAGGATCCATCTTCAATCCATCCATAGATATCACAAATCCCAGATATACCATCTCCTCCTTCATGAAACTACACTTCTTAATGTTTATCAACAACTACTCTTCTTTCAACCTCTACAAAACGTGTCTGATATGCAACAAATGTTCTTCTCTACTCTTACTGAAAATCAAGGTGTCATCCAAGTAAATAATCACAAACTTACCCAATAATTTCTTCAATACCTCGTTCATCAACCTCATGAAATTAATCAGTGCATTTTTCAATCCGAAAGGCATCACCAACCACTCATACAATCCTTCATTTGTCTTGAATGTTGTTTTCCACTCATCCCCTTCTCTAATTTTGATCTGATGATATCCACTCTTCAAATCTATATTTGTAAAGTATCTAGCTCCACTCAAACAATCCATAATGTCATCCATTCGGGGCAAGGGAAATCTATACTTCACCATGATCTTGTTTATGGCTCTAGAATCTGTACACATTCTCCATTCTTCATCCTTCTTAGGTTCTAGAACAACAGGTACTGCACATGGACTTAAGCTTTCTCTAATCAAACCCTTCCTCAACAACTCTTTCACTTGTCTATTTAACTCCTCATTCTATGTAGGTGTCTTCCAGTGTACTGCTTTATTAGGAAAACTAGCTCTAGTAATCAAATCCATACAATGACTAATACTCCCCATAGGTGGCAATCGATCAGGTACATTATCTGAAATGATCTCCTCATATTCTATCAGTATCTCCTTTATCTCTTCTAGGTGTTCTTCCACATGCTTCAAGTCTTCAACCTTCTTAGGCATCAAGGCATAACACACATTCTCATGTCTCAATCATTCAAGGAATCTTCTTCCATCAACCAGAAAAACCCTAGCATTAGTAGAAACTTAAACTAGAGGAACATCTTCCAATGGCAACAAAATTTGCTTCATCCCATTAGCAACAATGGTGTATATGTTCTTATTTCCATCATGAATAGCCTATCTATCATACTGCCAAGATATTTCCAACAAAATATGGCATATGTCCATAGGCATAATATCACATAAAACTTCATCATGGTAATTTCCTATCTTTGATTTCACCAAAAAATGTTCACTTACCAGTATCTTATGCTCATCCTAAATCCAAGCAATCTAATAGGGCTTTAGGTGTTTCAACCTGTCCAACTCCAGTTTAGTCAACATCTCTTCAAAAACCAAGTTCTTAGAACTTCCACTTTCAACAATCACTTTGCATCATTTACCATTCACCTTGCATCTAGTCTGAAACAAATTCTCTCTCTGTGATGGCTCCTTTTCCAACTCATTTTGACATAATACTCTCCTATAGACCAACACTTCTCCATTTTTTAGGTTTATTAGATGATCTAGCATGATCCTCCTCAAAAAAGGTTCTTCTCCTATTGTTCTCTATCTTTATGCTTGTCTATCCCTGATTACATTCAAATGCTCTAAGTCCTTCTCCACCACATTTATAATAGGTTCCTTTGAATATCCTTTTCTCTTTTCCTCTATCATCTCTTCTATAACCTTCATTTCGGTAACCACCATAACCTCCTCTTCTATAAGAGTTTCCATCACCTCTCTTGTATGAATTTTCATTCTTACCAATCTCCTTATCCTTATTTTGATCTGGAAAAGATCATCTTCCTCTATGTCTCTACTCATGTCTCTTATTCAACTTCTCCTCTACTTTTAGGGCACAATGATACACCTCTTCCACACTCTACAACTTGATCAAACTGATTTCATCCTATATGGATGACCTCAAACCATTCACATATCTGGCTACTTACTCAACCTCATCCTCTGAATGTCTAGATCTGATATTCAACTTATAGAATTCCTCAATATACTCTATCACACTAGATTCTTTCTACTTCAGATTCTGCAACTTCTTGAACAAGCTAATCTAATAGTCAGAAGACATAAACTTTGTCTTCAACTTATTCACCATCTGATCTCATGACTTTATATTTTCTTTTCCTTTTCTCTACCTATCTGTCTGCAAATGTTCCCACCAAAGGGATGCATGTCCTCTCAACTTTCTACAAGAAAACTTCACCTTCTTATCTTCAGAGGTACCTTCAAATTCAAAATACTTTTCCATCTTTGTTATCCAATGTAACAATACATGCAAATCCGACTTACCATTATAGAATTGTGGATTGAAATGTGGTCTTGTATTCACTTTAGTTAGTGCTCTTATAAACCTCTCTTCTCCCTGATCAAGACTAGGTTGATCTTCTCTTCCTCTCTCTTTTTGTACTTCTACCTCTTCATCACTCACATCATCAACTGGTTCACCTCTTCTCTGGGTCGTTTCAAATGCATCTAATCTGACATAAATTCCTCTTAACATCTCCATCATAGCTGGGTCTACATTTCCACGCGCTCCATTTCTACCATTTCTCCTTCTCGCCATCTTTACACAAGCCCTTTGCAACTGTAGGTCGGTTCCTCAATCTGCCACCCCACAAAAAAATTTCAATAGGACTTTGCAAACTCTAATGATCTTGCAAGGAACGAATATCACTCTGATACCATTATGGCATAGCCACGATAGGAGGGTCCTCAAAGAGAAAAATCTAGACTATGCAACAAGAGTAACACAATGAAAGCAACATAGAATATGGAGGAAAATACATGTGCAAATATTCTCATTAACAATTACCTTAGTTACATTTGGCCGAACACATCCGGGTTTACAGAGTCGGCTCATAGGCCTAATAAAATATGCAACCTTCTAACTTACTCCTATGCAAGTGAAAATATTACATATCAAAACCCTATTATTCTTCTTGATCAAATTCTATCATTCTAAGGGTCTATTACAAGATTTATATCATATCCGCAATTCTGGAAACATCTGTGTTAGCCAAAGATCATTACATTAACCAAGAAAATAAAATTTAACATGTGCATGAATAGGTTGGCCTCAAATTTGAATTACTTTCCAATTGGTGCATGGGTATGTGCAGGATCATGATGGGCCAAAAATTGGCAATATGATGGGTATGTGTAGGGTATGTGGCTTACAAAAAAAAATTACCCAAAATTGATGAAACAAAAAAGGGTTTTTAAAGGATATTCTCAGCTTTCCACCAATATATATTATGTTTTACTTTGAATTTAACAAATAATTATTATTCATTTTCTATTTGAATTACGACTAAAGTCCTGATTGATAGGTTGATTGAAAAAAATCTATAGCTCTTTCAAATGATATCACATTTTTTGAATCCAAAACATGTGTCACATTCTATCCTTTGCATACTATAGGATTAAAAAAAATTGAATTTCATGATGTTTTGACCAAGTTAAGGTGGTTAGACATATAAGTTCTTATATTTTTAAAAAGTTGTAATAAAAAAATCATAATTAATTATTTACTTGGAATAAAATTACAAAAAAATATGCATCACATCAGGACATGAGTCCTCTACTTATATCTAAAATATTATAAAAAAATATTATCATTTTATTGTGGTTAGGGTGGTCAGACAGACACCCACTTCTTATTTAAGTGCTACTGCATTAAAATTTCAAATTTTCACCAAATAGATTTTTTTTTCTAATAAACCTAGTAGTTTAGAAACTACATTCAATTTTCTATAGATTCTATTCTTACATATTTTTGAAATAATATAGATAACTTATTCAAACTTTTACGTCAAGTTGCCTAACTCCTATTTTTCTGAATTTTTTGCCACTTAAGGGCCTATTTTTTCCATGATGATCTTGCACATACCCACATAAGATGAAGTGTGGACCCATACTGAAGGTCAGGGACACTTCATGGAACAATTAAAATTACACCACTAAGATCCGCAAGTCACGAGGATGATCCACAATGATCGAACTGCCTGGAAAGTTTAAAAAAAATTGATGTCGGTTCAAGAAATTTCCAAGAGATTCCAGAAGCGATAACTTTCCAGAAAAAATCTAATCTCACTCAAATATTGGAATAATGGAAATGAACATGTCCACGATGTACCTAAAGTTCCATAGGGTCTGGTGAGAAAAGTTGACAAATCCACCAACATGAACTAAGCAAGAACAAAAAAGAAAATGAAAGAAAATATTTTTGGTTCATGCAAGATTGCTGAGAACCAAGGATGCTCCTACATAAAAAATTAGGATAAAAACACTTATTTATAGATAATTGTTCCTTAGTACATGATAGTACCTCATCACAGGCCGACATGTAGTGAAAATAAACTTTAAATTTCACTTTTTCCCACTCAAAGGTCAAAATGGGGCCAGATAGGACTCATTCCCCACACATGGAAAATGGGTCCCACCTGGATGGGACTGATTCACCATGCATGGTGAATGGGTCCCACAAGGTCCATGCCAACAGCTAAGAATCTAGGAGATAAGGAAATAAGGTTTACATTGCAACTTTGTCGAGTATTTGATCAATTAGAGCCTCAAGATGCACAATATGGGTTAAAAGGGGCCTATTAGTGATTATGTAAATGTCAAATAGGGCTTGGGACACATAAACCAATGTGAAAGTGTGATTAACTACACTTTACAACACTAAATGAGGTCTACATAGCCTAGGAAGGCACAAGAACCAATGTGAATGTGCAAGACACATTACAACACTAGTTTAACATTAAGTTTAAGTTACAAGCCCTCTAAATTGATGTGATGATGTATTAAAATATATTTTATAATGTTGAATTAAGGATAAATAGGTTCATTATGTCTATAAAAGCATTAAATTCCTTTACAAGACTCTACAACACCTTTACAAGATGTCAATAAACACATTTTATTTAACTTGCAAGGGTCCAAGACCTAGTGTGGATGCATAAAATACCTCACAATACTAGATTAAGACCTCATTAAGTACAATTTATCATGAATTAATCCCATGTCAAGCAAAGGGTCCTTTTTTCTATGACACATTCCTTTATCCAAACATAAGGAGCACTAGATTTTCTATATTTTTCATCATCATATTATTCAACTCAGAGATTTTGAAAAGGTTATGGAGGTCCACCCTAAGAATTGTGAGAGCTTAAAAGTTGTAGGCCATATATATGCTCAATAAGGGTAAGCAGAGAAGGCTTTGGAAATTTTACGAAAGGAAACTCACATAGATCCACATGATGCCATGCATTTATCAAGATGAGTGAGTTATTAATATCATCAGACCCTAGTGTAGCCTTATATTGTCTTAAGATGCCAATGTCTCTTTTGAAGAAGAGCAGAGAAGAAATTCCCATTGAATTTTTAAACAACATTAGGGTTCTTCATTTTGAGCGTGGTGAACTAGAGTTGACTCAACAAAATTTTATAGAGGCACTAGGAAATGATGTTCTACCTCTACATAAATCTCTATGGTCAGTTTTGTGCATTTTTTACTCGTAGGATTCTCATAGTTAGTGAAAAAGGTAGTGTTCATGAAGGAATGGAAATGATGCATAGAGCCTTGAATTATACTTGTACTGTGCAATGACATTGAATCATTTAGCAAACCTTTTTTTCTTCACAGGGAAGCATTTTCTTATGGAACAGTTGACTGAGATAACTCTTGTTTCAACTGACCATCCTCTCATGAAATCTCATTCATATTATAATCTTCCACAATATTATCATAGTAAAGGTGATTATGACACCACTGACTACTACTACATGGCATCAATCAAGGAAAGCTAGAGGCCACAAGATTTTGTGGATAGGTTCAATTGAAGCTAGGAGATCTTAAGAGTTCTCTCTCAAATTTTGAAAAAGGTTTTAGAGGTTAAACCTAAGAACTATGAGAGCTTAAGAGTTGTAGGATATATATATGCTCAACAAGGTAGGCAAAGAAGGATTTGGAAAATTTAAGAAAGGCAACTCACATAGATCCACGTGATGCCCATGCATTTATCAAGATGGGTGAGTTATTAATATCATCAGACCCCAATGCAACCTTGGATTCTCTTAAGACATCAAAGTCTCTTCTAAAGAAGAGCAGAGAAGTACCCATTCAATTGTTAAACAACATTTGGGTTCATCATTTTGAGCGTGATGAACTAGAGTTGTCTCAACAAACTTTTATGGAGACATTATGAAATGGAATTTGGGTTGAATTCACAAATAAAAGCCCTAGTGCCAATTATGCATGTTTTCTTGTGCTATTTAAGGATATGGAATTCTTCCATCAACTAGAAGAAGGTAGTGTTTCACTTGAGTTACCATGAGATAAAGTAACAACACTATTTAATCTTGCTATGTTGTTTGAACAACTACATGATACTAAAAAAGAAAATATTTAATACATGCTAATATTGTTCAAGTTTCCTAATTATGTGGATGCATATCTACATCTTGTAGTCATGGCTCAGGCTCATAATGAGATACAACTAAGCATAGAATTGATTAGGGATGCACTTAAGGTGGATAAAAACTCATAAAATGCTTTATCTATGCTTGGAACAGTGGAACTAAAAACAAATGACTGGCTTAATGCAAAAGAGACAATTAAGGTTGCACAAAGTGAACTAGATGCAAAGAATTCATATGTTGACATTTCACTTGGAAATTTGAATTATTTTGCATATTTTCGCAATGAGAAGAGGGATATAAAGGTGGAGGCACAACATCTTGAGAAGGCTAGAGAACTATATTGTAAAGTGTTGGCATGAAGAGCAGGAAATGTTTATGTTGCAAATGAGGCAACCATTGTGCTAGCTGAAAGGGGTCAATTTGATAATGTAAAGAAATTTTTTACATGGGTACAAGAAGCTGCAACAAGAAATATCTTTGTTTAGATGCTTGATGAGTGGGTAAATATAGCACATGTTTAATTTGCACAAGGACAGTTTGCGCTTGCAATGAAAATGTATCAAAATTGTTTGAGTAAATTATATTTTGGCACTAACACCCAAATTTCATTATATTTAGCTAGAACACATTATGAAGCAGAACAACGAAAAGATTGTAAAAGAACATTATTAAGAGCAGTAGATTATAACTATTGTAAGTTTCTAATAAAAAAGCTATAGATTTTTTGTTTAAATGAGGGTTTTGAATTACCTCTTAATTCACTGCAAAGGGCATCCCCAAATCCAACTTCACTACAGAGGGACTCGCTGACTTCAAATTCGTTGCAGCCAACTATGAATTCCTTTCCCTTTCCCACCTTTTCAGAAGTTTTTGGGTCCTCTCCAAACAATCTTTATCGCCCATGCAAGTAGCTATTGTAACTCAAAACGCCTCAGTGTAGTTTTCAAGTGCCAGGCTAAATGAATAATGAATTTCACTCCCATCCAAGTAGCCTTAGTGTAGTTTTCAAGTGCAAAATTCTTAATGTGAATAATGAATTGCACACAATACACTCCTACCAATCATTTTTCCAAATATTTTTTAAAATTTTGTCTAAATTGTATTCGCGTGACTAATTGTTTAGTCATTTTTATTTGTGTGGCTAATGTAGACACAAAAAAATATAGCAAATGATCCTATACACCTGATGCTGATTTGCTAACACCAATTCGTCTTGAATCATCTCCATTTACTAGTCATTTAATTAAATAATCTTTATTTAAATAAATTCATCACATTTCATCTCTTCATTAAATAAATCATTTTGTTTAATTAATCTTATAGTCCCTCTTTTAATTAAATAATTCATTTTATTTAATTAAGCTCTAAAGTCATCTCATTTAAATTAAATAAATTTATCTTTATTTGATTTAAAACTAACACCATTCTCTTTAATTAAATAAATCAAACTTTATTTAATTATTCCTCTCATTTTGATTTATTTAAATCCTAAAATCTAAATCAAATTGTCAAATTAGCTAAATTCTATCTAAATTAATCAAATCCTGATTAATCTTAATCTTAATCCATCAAATCCTCTAGCTTTTGCAACTTGCTCATGAAAATCATTTCAATTGATTTATTAAATCTTCAATTACTTTCAAAAAGGCATCAAAGGGAATATTCTCCAAGTTTGAAAAATCCATCCAAAATGGTTTGTACATCCAACAAGGCATTTAAGCCTCTTACATGTCCTTTTCCTTGAGCCAAGTGGCATTTCACTCGTCTTACATCCCCCCTAAACATGCCACTTCTTCAAATTCAAATTTCAAATGCATGCACATTGATCAAAATGTGCTCAACCTCCTTCCATTAGCATCTTGAAAAGTGGCACAATGCCATTGGTCCATCTTTGATACCACATTCATCTAATTCTTCAATCCTCCATCCTTCTTTGTTATAAATAGAGGCCTCCTCTATTGCATTTTATCATCCACAATCCATGTAAGATCACCATGCCCATTTGGGTCCACAATCTTAGGAATTTTCATCCACAACTTCATGCAAAGACATTATATTTAGATTTTGGATTTTCTCATCCATTGTTCATCCATCTTCACATTTTCATAGCTAGGTTATGCAAGAATTCAACCAAGGAGCATCAAATCTTCATCAAATCATCACTCAAGCTTACAAGGGATTGGGAAAGGGCCATTTTACACATCAAAATGACACCAATTCCCCCATGGGATTGAGAGTTTGCTTATTTTGAGAAAGATTATATAGTTTTTATTCATGTTCTTCATTTATTTCTTGTTCTTGATATTTCAAATGAATCTTATGGGGAATGTTGTTTCTAACTTGCATATTGAACTAATAATGTGTTTGTTCTTTGTATTTGTGCAGTTCTAGGATCACCATTCACATTTTGATGCTAGAAGGAGGGTAAATCTTTCAGAATTAACACATTTTTTGGTCAAATTCCATTGTTTTTTATGTTTTTTGTGTTTCCAGGTCAAACAATGCCACTGGAGGAAATTGTGATGCATTTGCAATCTCTATTTTTATAAACAACTTTGCTAGTTTCACCAGAGCACTGCTCAAATCCTCAAATAGCGTCACTTTTTTTCTAGTGTCGTTGTTTGGACCCAAACAGTGCCGCTGCAAAGGGTGCCACCTTTGCTTTCTTTCTTTTTCACTCAAACTTAAAATGGTCGTATCTTGGTCATATTTTGGCCTTTTTCAAAGATTTTTTCTTAAAAATTAGGTAGAATTTCATAAGCTATCCAATGGTGTAGGTGTTTATCAACTCTGATAGAGATAAAAATTTCAAATTTACACCTAATGTCAAATCACAATGAAACTTCATCTAAATTTTAGGGTTTTTAGGCTTAATCATTTATCTAACCCTCATATCTTCTTGTTTCTTGATTTCATATAACATTTGGAGCTTTTATTGCAGGTTTTAAAGGATCATGCGGCATGGAAATGAAAGAAAAATCATTATCACATGATTGTAACAAGTGCTTTTAAACACTTTGGGAGCAATTATAATCCCACTCTTAAGGCTTTGTTATCTTCAAGTTTTAGGACTCAATAATTTTCGTTTGGGCTTAAAAAGAACAAAAAAAAGGGATTAAAAAGAACCTTAGGCAATTTACTACATTTTTTTTGGACTTAACAATTGAACAAACAAATCTCACACTTCAAAGTTGGTGCTTAAAAAGAACTCACTTTCTTGCTTTGAAGATTAAAATGAACATGTTCCTTTTATGTTTTTTAATCTCTTATCCAAAGTAATATAATTTAAAAGATGTGTGTGCTTCTCTCGTGCCTCATGGCGATCTTGAGAATCAAAATTCTTTTGGTGATATTAAGTTGTA
>VDFB02341427.1:0-11671 GCA_007258455.2 Sequoia sempervirens
TTTGTGGAGAACTAAGGATGATTTTCTTGGGAAAAATCGGAAAAAAATTCAAAGAGATATCAGGGTTAGGGGTGAGTCATTGTCTTTACATAATTCAATTTGTGAAGTCGGTTGTAGTTCAGTTTGAAAATCATGGTACTAAAAGCAACATCTCATCATATTTCATTTTTAGAGGTTTAGGGTTTTAGGAATTTCATGTCCATATTTTGTTGTGTGGAATCACCAAAAAATCACAACCAAGGAACAAATTCTTGTGACTGTAATTATGTGATCCATAACTCTATTGGTCATGTGGCACAGTTGTGCTATAACAAATACAGGATGCATTCATGTGTGACCCAAGTTTAATGTGGCTATGTTGTGATAGAAATGGAGGTACTCATATAATGTAGTTAATTCAGGTTGTATAATGTAGGTGTCAATAATCATCATTGGGTGCATTCAGGTTGTCTCAAGTTTAACAGGATAGGATGTAATTATAGCATGATCGAAGAGTGATTACCTCTTGCTGCAATAAAGAGCCTATAACTCTGGTTGATATGCAGAGTGGTTGTGTTATATCAATTATGTAGTGCATTCAACCACAACCCATGTTTAATGGGCTATTCTAGAGAGTGATCAATATTTTCTAAACCTTATGAATGTTACTTAAAAGTGTATAGCTTAAACTAAAAACCAAGTTTGTTACATACTTGAATGCAATCTTGGGTTACTACAAACTATAATAATGTGATCTGCTAATAACCATTATGGAAAGTATTAAAGCAAGACCCATGCTATATAGGATACATTTCCCTGATTAGGTTTGCATACCTTAATGATCAAACACAAGCTTCCCACACACTCTAGGATACAATCCAAGATCATACCACAACTTTGTCAAGACAACTAATTTTCTGACCTAAGATTTAAGGTTGTTTTTTAATACCAATAGAATCATTGGTAAGAGCATGATTAGGGTACAACTAGGCCTTCATAGAAACATAAACCATAACTCTAGTGGATTAGTGAGGTTGCAATACCAGAAATATTGAGACATTCTAGTCAATAACAAAATCTTGCAATCTAAATATTGTAGCCAATAACAAGCACACTATGCAGCTCAGTGACATTTATAAATGCAATCTATGGTAAGAAGAATGATAGTCACTTGAGGTGTGATAGTCAAAAATAGGTTGAGCAGTGACAAGATAATAAAGCTTAAACCTTTCATAGTAAAGTGGAGATTTTAACAGTGAGTTTCCTTACCCCCTTGCTAACCTTAAGGGTTTTTCAAATGCTATTGATAGTGTTAGACAAGGAAAATGTAGTCAGGGAATGATTGTCCAAATGAAGTAACAGTGGTAATCACAAGTTCAATGTTTCTTCTTAGCCATTGTATAATAGAGGTAGTGGATTGCATATTTGAGCAGTGTTGTGAGACTCATCAAAGATGGGAAATAGCGAATAATACCTTGTGGATTGTGAAGAAGTGACAATAAGGTTGAATGATCTTAAGACCCACAATACCATGAAACAATGAGTCCCCTATAGTAAGTAAATAGGTGGTAACTATAGGGCATAGTTTGATTTTATAGAAGGATGCTCGTGAAAGGAATATTCAAATGACAGTGAGTGAATTGTTTGAGATTGCAGTTGAGGGTGCAATATCTAGTCTTAAAGGTAGTTATTAAAGCAGTAAATGTGCAAGAAAATCAAATTGTACACAACAAACAATTCACAATGTTATCTTGCATAAATCTTTGAGTTTAAAGACAAAAATCCCATTGTATCTTGATAAAAGTAGTGACCTTAATGGTCAATCACTAGAAACCATGATTTTAGAACATGCTATTGTGCTTATGGAGGTAGCATTTTAAGCAAGGCAGTGAGTGGTGGTTTGGAATAGTGGCAGGTATGAAGGACTTGCTTTATATGCATACTATGTAGTCTAGCTTAAGACAACGTTCTTAGAAGAGATTGAAGGTGGATTATGGAACTCAAGGGTTACCATGATAAATATTAAAGTAAAGACTAAGATCTATTTAAAATCCATTGTCATGAAGATATTAAAGATGTCACATGCAAAACCCTAACAACTGGAGTAATGAATAAAGTGCCAAAAGAGGGCAGTGTGTTGGGGTAGATTTAGGACATCTCCACATTATCTAATGATAGGAAAATACATCATTTATTTATTATTTTAAATTAAAGAAATCATTAAACCCTATATATGGGATACATTGATACTTCAAAAGCATCTTAAGGAATTTGATTTTATGAAAATATATGTCAATTAAATGCCTGGATTACAAATAGTAGTGCGAACAATGTAACCCTTGTTGAGCAGAGCAGGAATGAGATAAGTAGCATTGAATCCTATGCCTCCTATCATGCACATCTCCTTACCATTCTTTGTCATTCTTTACTGAACACTTCTCCATTTTTGGTGGGCTATGCCTAAAAATAAGGTTTCGATGAAGGTTTTAGAGTATGTTTATGGGTGAAACCACAATAGTGATTTACAATTCAAGTGAGGAAGGAAAACTCAAAAAAATGACCCCAAAGCAAAAAAAGGGATTTTGGGGGGTTAAATTACTGACCTACTGGATTCGAGAACAAACCCATTAGAGTTCACTTGAACCAGGGGTTCGTGAACCCATTGAATTTTAATGACCAAAAACAAAAGGAAATGCATAGCACATGGGTTCATGAACCCCCATATCCATCCCCCTAAGACCCCACCAAAAAAAAACCTAAATTTTTACTCTTCGAAGCTTAGGTTGAGGATGAAAATAGAGGAATCTTCACAAACCCAACTGGAATCAATTAGTCCTTGGAGCAAGCTATCCAACGAATATAATTTTAATATGTTTTGGTTTTATTATGTATTTATTTTTTTAGTTTTATTAAACATAGGTTTTTCATTGAAAATGAAGATCTTTGTTCTACATATGTGGAAAAATAGCAGATTATCAAAAAAATTTGAAAAATATGAGTGCACAGGATATTGAAGTCCTTGATCAACAAAAATAAATAAATTGAATTTTGATATATACAAAAAAAGTTCGTGTTATATGGTCACGCTGCGTCTGAATTGTAATTGGTTTGACTTCGAAACTAGATTAAGGAAAAAATATTCAATAAAAAACTATCTAACGAAGTGGAAGCACTAGATATCAAAGTTATAAATCTAAATTCGAAAGAATTAGAATTTTATCCTTCTTGGAAAAAAATTTATGCATTATACAATGTCGTCACTTTTTAAATATGTTGTTCTGAAAAAGATAGTTTTCGTGGGAGATGGAAAAAGAAGTACAATCTGATTCCAAAAATTTTGAAAAAATATTTTGAATCTATAGACAAAATGTGATGAGACTCTAGTTTGCATCATCTTCAAATTCCTCACAGTTTAGCCACTATAGGTGCGAATGTGAATATTTAGTTAAAATAATAATTTCAAGTGTCCGGTTTGGCCAAAAATTGTAAAACCACTATTGTGGATCACCCTTATTAAAATGAAAACTCCATTTTGGTGAGCTACACCTGAAAATAAGATGTGAACAAAAGTTTTAGAGTATTTTTGCGGGCTATTGATTCTTGATTCCTTAAATGATTTATTCAAATGGATTGTGACTAAATAAATGACTAACTATTTAGTCATTTTTATTTGTGTGAGTAAATAATTTTTAGTCAATGACCAAATTAGTCATTTATTTACTCATTTATAGCTAAGTTGCAAAAAATTAGTAGAATTTAGTCATTTTTAGTTGTTGTGACTAAAATTTTTAGTCACGTAGTCATTTATTTGCCAAATTCTACTAGTGGTTTTCCTTTCCTGATTGTTGGTATTTGGCATTTTCATATTAGGCCACATAGTCTAATTAGATTAATCAAGGTAAATAAATTCTAATTCATATCCAACACCCTTAAAGATGCATATCCAGGTTTGATTGACTCACCTATAAGGTTGAAAGTTAATCTAATCACCTTGTTGATTTGCATCCTAATGAAATCCTAGAAAAAGGAAGCCTTGGTCTTAGGGTTTTATTTCATTTAGGACCCTTCCACACTTTTCATCATTTTATTTTGGTGAACTTGACCTATTAACATTGTATACCTTCTGAAATTCACCCTAGATCTAAGTTTTGCATTGTTCACTTAGGGTTTCATTTTTGCATCATAAAAGACATAAAAATTCAAAAAATAATCATATCATATTGCATCATAGGTTGTAATAGGATTAGTTTCAGTCATTTAGGTCAGATCTCCACTCAAAATTGCATTCATAATTGTCATTTGTTGTTCAAGCATTGTTCCACATTTTCATTTGAGTTACATTTTCTTAAGTTGAGAAAATCCTAGAAAAATACTCAATTTCATACATGTGTGCACATAGATTTTGAATCCTTAAACAATCTAAAAAGTAGTCAAGTTTTCAGTTTCTAGAAATCCTATCCAAGATGGGACACCCTTGGATGACTTAGTCCTACTCTTGGCTCAACCAAATTTTTCCTAGATCTCTTTATCTGTGTCCTTAGTTTGTTTTTTCTTGCTGATTGTGGATTTGGAATTCCTAATTGTATTCATTTAGGTATCTTTCATATATCTCAAAAAGTGACAAAAATTGCATCAAAATCATCATTTTCATATTTAGGCATCTTAGAATCAGTCAATTGTTGCATTCTAGATCTAAAAATTCCATCCAAATTTGTCATTACTTGTTCAAAAAAATTCAACACTTGCATTTTGAATCACATTGGCATAAATTGAGTAAATTGTGGGAAAATATTCACTTTTATCCCTATTTGCAAGCAGACCCAAAAACATTAAGCAATATTACACACAATCAAATTTTGAATTTCTTGAAATCCTACCTAGGATAGGAACACCCTTGTGTAGCTTTGTCTTCCTACTCTTTTTGGCTCAATTTTTTTGTGATAGAGCTCTCTCAGGATCCTCTGTCCAGATTTGTTAACTGTTTTCTAGTCACCCATTGCATACTAGTCTAAACCTTAGTAAAAGCATCATATCATGATGATGGCTCAATTTTTTGGTAAGATGTTGACTTTTTTAAAATCCTTGGTTGATGTTTCAAGTTGTGTGTTTGGTGATGACCCTAATTCAACTAATAATATTCATGATCCTTCACCTCCCAACACATGTCCTCATAATGTAGATATCTTGGGATAAGATGAGGAGAGAATGAATGAATTCATATATAACTCTTTACGTAACCTCAAAAAAAATACAACCATTTATCCTTATATGGAATGGCCTAATCACCCATACCAACAACCAACACCACCTATCATGCCACCACTTAAATTTTTTTCCATATTGCATAAGAAAAGTGACTTAAAATTCATACCTCAACCAATGCGCATGGAAACACCTATCAATAACAATCACAAGGAAAACACATCAACCAATCTCTCATCATATTGAAGCATAAAGTTACAAACACATCCGTTAACTTGGAGAAAATCTATGGACAAGGTTGTAAGATATTGAAAAAATAAGGATGGACATAAAGAATGAACATAAGATCCATTACCTTTTGAAACAAACACCATTTGAAAACACAAAAGGAATAGGGTACCAAGGTCCTCTATCTTTACATCAAACATTAATTCCACCAACCAAGAAATACAACATCCATGGTCCTATTAAGAAAGGTGTGTTTCCTTCTTTGCATCCTTTATCAAATACTAAGAGTATTCTATCTACACTTTTAAACTTGGGATTCATTACACTACCACCCATGTGTGAACAAAAAAATAAGAAAAAAAGAATGCAAATACATCTTATTGTGCATATCATAGATTATTTGGGCATACCATTAATGAATGTGGCACTTTTTAAAATAAATTGAAATAATTTGACCCTTAACGTGATTGAATGATGAAAATTTTCTTTGCTCCTTTCCATGTGGTAGTTGTAGTATCACACAATACTCAGTACCATGCATGGGAGTATAAACTAGGATTTATGCAATCATATATCATCTCCCAAGGATCAACATATCATCATCCAATTTGACCTCATATTTGTCCCTACACTTGGGGGGCAAGGGGTTGGGTAGCCTTGTGTTAGGTGCATTCCTTATAGCAAGGGATCCCTTTATCTCCTTAAAACATTAGTGTAGCACATACACTAACATTTTAAGGGGGGAATATAGTCCCCACTCATTGTTTGCATAAAAAATGGTCCCTTTTTAGTGATGATATCATACATCTCCTAGAAAGTGTGACCTTGGTAATGAAAGAGTGGCCTTCTTGATCTATGTTATGTCTCCTTTGTGATGATATTTGGCTTGATGTCCTCTAAGAGTATGACCTTTCTTGGCATATGATGTTCACCTTGGTGGTAATGCTATTGTTAGTATGCCCTAAGGTGTGATTTTCTATTCCATGACTAGTCCTCTCTTGGTGGTGATGTCATGTGTGATTTTCCCTAAGGTGCGACTCTTCATGTATTGAGAAAAACCCCCTTTGTTGTTTTGACCTTTTATAGTTGTGTTGTTATAACACCCCTTGAGGTTTTGGCCTCATCTTTTCATCATTTTTTGTACGCCTCCTTAGGCAATTTTTTTCTCCTTCTTAGGCGAGTTTGACATTTCTTCTTCACTTTGTTCACATGTGTTGGACTTAGTGGTGCATTGAAATTTGCATTCTTTTTGCTTCACTTTGTTCATGTGTGTTGAACTTAGTGTTGTGTTCACCTAACATCTTGATATTTTTTTATAGCGCCTTATCAAAGTTATCAGGGAGTATATCTCTTGGTATGGTTGTCAATGGGTGCACACCTAGTGAATAGTGGAATTCACTAGACCTAGTGTGTTTCTCATTTTGCTAGTTTGTCTTGGGGGCTCACCTAGTGAATATCAGACTTCATTAGACCTTGTGTTTCCTTTGGTTTGTGATTCACCTATAAAATATCAAACTTCACTACTATGCGAGTCATGAATGCCTTAACATGGTTGTCAAACATAACACAACTTGCTTGATAGTAGAGTTATATGCTTCGTGAGTGTCTAGCATAATGTAGCTTGTTATACTTTTTGGAACCCATCATATTGCATGGACACCTAGCATAACACAACTTGCAAGCCACTAGATCCATGTGGCTCATGAGTGATGTGGCATAACACAACTTGCTTGTCCTCATGGGAGAATTCCTTTATTCAATGGATGACATTGGTATTTGAGACAATTTAAGATTGAGGTCTCTATACCATACCGACTTGAATCCTTTTAGTACTAACCTTGTGTTTTGTGTGTGTTTTTTTTTGTATTTACTTTGTGTTAGAATTATGTTTTTGTTCATTTTTTTTTTTCCATTTACATGTTATGTTATGTATTTTTGTTGTGTATGCTTTTTGCTTTTCGACATGTATGTTGTCTTGCTACATTACATACATGTGTGTTCCTTTTTCCTTATGTTGTCTTGCCATGGAATCTTGGATCTTGGGGGCTTGTGCACTCCCCCTTGATCCTTAGTCATCCTATCTCTTCAAAATTTGGACAATCAAACCCCTCTTGACATATATTTTGTACTTTAGTGTGATTCTGAGCATAAGTTCATACTCTCACTAAAGTGGGGGCTAAATGTAGCATCAAAAATTGTCACCCTTGGAAATTACACACTATGTTTTGCTCCCCTTAATTTATTGAACCTGATTAAGCACCTAATTTCCCAAAATATGCATTGTATGGCCTACTTTTAACAATTACCAAGAAGTTGCAAGCGAAAAAAAAATGCATTCATTTGATACTTTTCCCTCGACACCTTAATTTATGGAAAGTAGGGCAAGGATAATGCCACCCTATGGTGGTAGTGTCCCCCTATTTTTCCTGGTCCCAAATTTGAATATGTCAGTGTCGAGACTTTATCATTTCCAATTTAGGTTGAAAATGTCAACTATCGTGATCTAATTTATGGGAAATTGAATAAATGTCTATAAATACCTAGTTATTACATCATTTGAAACCTAAAAAGAGATATTTAGAAAATAATTGGAGAAATTATTGTCAAGAGAAAATCAAGAGCATTCAGGAGTAGAATTTCAAAGCTTTATTACAAAAATTCAACATCCAAGCATAATGTCAAATCTTAGGTGAGTTCATGTTTGTTTATGTTATCATTATTTGTGAAGGCTAACCCTTTTGTAGGTACCCAAGAAATTTAAGCAAGATCCAAGGCCTTGAGGTGATGTAAGTGACTTTAGTCTTTTAAGGAAGTCATTGAAAGGTGGTGAGTTGTGGAACTTGTTGATTCACCATTCATTCATATCATTTATCTTTCTACCATTGAAATTTCCATGTGGAAGTGGATACACTAACATGAGATTTGACTAAGGCAAGCCCCTAAATGGCACAACCCTTCTTCTATCTTTGAATGTGCAATTTGTAGGTTTGGAGAGGATTGAAGGAAGCTTGAAGATCCATTTCCCATTATTGCATTCAAATCCCTACACCTTGATAAGCCACAAAAACTCACTTACATAATTATCTAACAGCGATCCAACAAATTTTTAGGAAAAATTGATAATATGATATGACATTAGAGGACTGTGAAAACAAATCTAGAATACCCCTACAAGGACACAAACACCCTTAGGCAACATTGTCTTCTTATTCAGACCATCTCCAAATTTACAGGATAGGTGCATAGAGTTATGCCTTTCTCAGATCTACTTGCACATTTATGTTATCATTTCCTAATTATCAAAATTTGGCATTTTCATATTGTAATGACACAAATTTGCAGCTTGTGAAAATTCCCATTAACTCACCCTCATTTTAGCCTTACAAATTTGATAATACAAATTTTTCCGCATTTTCCTCGTCTTTTCCACATGTCCTCATCTTTTTGTGTCAGTGAGGGAATTTATGTCGAGGATGCCTGTGCGTCTCATGGATGTCTGTGCATTGTGCTTCAATCCTAACAAAATTCTCAATCAGGAATGTTAGAGGCATTATGGTTCTCTATCAACTGCGAATGTAACATCCCTCTTCAAATATTGACCATCAGGAACAACCTTTTTTACCTCCAAATTGGCCTTTGAACCTCATTCTTGGACTCTCTCAATCTCTTTCTTCATTCTATCAACTCTCTTGAACATTCTATCACTCTTGCTTACTTCTCCATATCTCTCTCTTGCTTCTATCAGCTTCATACCACACTTCTACACCATCTTGTTGTTCCAACGCCATTGTTATTGCAGGTTGTCAAAGATCTACTCCATTGGCGTGGTGATATTGTTATTCTTCTTCCTCTCTCAACTTCATGATCTCATAGAAAGGAAGGTGATATTGTGTCTATTTTCTTATTTACATTATCTTACTTGTAGAGTAGCATTTAGATTGTTGTTTCTCTCTACTAGTTTGTGTTTGTTCTCTTCATTTCTCTATCACTTTTCTATATCTTGTGTTTTATTGGTTGTTCATGGAGGTGGGAACACCAAAACAAGGGTTTGACTGAGGTAAACCTCAAAACACAACCCCAAGATTTGTCTTTTACTGTGTGTGTAGGTGCAATCCAATCATGAGGAGCTTGATAGAGAAATAGACCTTTGGTGATTTGAAATTCTTCTTCTTTCTTCTTCATAATTTCACTATTAGAGTATCTTATATTTACTAGTTATAGTATTCTTCTTGTTGTATACTATAAAACTAAAAAATTTGGGTTTTTAGTAGACTCTGCATGTTTCAATTTGCAACCTGATCCTCTATCCATACTAGACACTAGCACATCTCTGAGACTCCAGCATAGCACACTGAAGTTTGAACCATGCATTGCCATCCTCTGGCAGAGAGTCGTTTGGTATGTAGTCTAAGATATTTGTGGTCTGCTCACCTATTTCGAGTAAACCTCTATCATAAAGCATAAGGAAAACAAAGCCTAGTGGGTAAGTGCACAAAGTTGAGTCCACGAAATGTGGAAGTTTTTTCCTTAGCCAAAAAATTGAAATTGGCATTGCAAAAACGAGATCTCGAGCCTAAATACAAATGAGATCTGCTTTTAAAAATGGGATCGTGTTTCCCTAAAAAGGATCAGAACCAACGAGGCAGGAGCGAGATCACGATTACTAAAACAGGATCGATTTGCCAAAATGGGGATCGTTTTGTAGAAATTGAGATCCCATTTTCTAGTGCTATTTATTTTTTTAAAAACGAATAGAGTTCATTTTGCAATAGAAGGGATCCCGAGTATAGGCAATAGCGACCTCCACAAATAGCTCTAGGTACCCGCCCACGCCCCTTTTTTTTCATTTTTCCATTTCTTATTTAAATTGTGAATAAAATAAGTGAATTTAGCATTTATTTTTTAATTTATTTCACGTTTTGTGCATTTTTTTCCTGTTATAGTAGAAATGAGTAATTGTAGAAATAGATCAAAAAATGCACATTTGAAACCTAAATATTTTTTAATAGAAGTGACAAAATGAACCTTGAATTGTGTTTTACAAACAAAATTTAGCTGTTGAAACCTAAATTGTTCGATTAAACCAAAAAAAATGAATTTGAAAACCCTAATTGAAACGAAACAAAAAAAATGCATTTCAAAACCCTAGAAATTGAAATGAAATAAAAAAATTGCATTTAGAAACCTTGATCAAGCTTTTTGAAACCCTGAATTCAAATCAAACAAAAAAAATTGAATTTGAAAACCCTAGTTTGAACTGAAATGAAAAAATTGCATTAAAAACCCTAATTGCTTAGAAATTGAAACCCTAAATTGAATTGGAACAATTTTTTTTTGTTAAAACCATAAATTGAAATCAAACAAATCATTTTGATTTTGAAAACTAGGTAATTTCAAGCTCAAAAAAATTCATTTGCATTGCTTAAATGTTTTAAATTTTATTTGCATTGTATAGAAAAAACGATATGTTAAACTTTAGTTTCATTGTTAAATTATAATTAGATTAGAAAACAATATGTTAAAGAATAGTTAAAATTCATAAAGTTTATCTTGATGTTTTTTTGCAAATTTAGTTAGCAAATTCATAAATCTAAGCATGTACAATCGATTCCAATTGGCACTAACTTGCAAGTCTAAATTATGCCAATGGCCACCCAAACTTCACCCTAAGTTTACTAAACCCTAGACCCTAAACTATAAAATCTAAACCCTCAACACTAAAGCATTTTAATTTTGTCTTAGGACCTTAAAATGAAATTTGGTTGCCTTACAAAACCCTCTGTTGTCACCATCCAATAGAGATTTTTGTAATGTTTTCACTTATTTGAACACATAATATAAAACCTTTTGGTTTCTACAATTTTATGAAGAGTGGATGATCACTCTCTATGACACTTAGACATGATCAATAGGGATCTAAATCATTGGAAGAAAAGTTTATTCTATTATATCCACAAGATAGGAGAGCGCGAGTGAGAGTGTTATGGGTAAAGTTTCTTTCATTGGACATACCTAAAATTATGTAGGTTCAATGTCAAGAATAGGTCTATTTGGTAGATTTATGAAAACTATTTTGAATATCTAGAATGCCATAGAAGTATAATTATAGCAATTCCAATTGGAAACACTTGGGTACATATATATCATATGAAATTTAAATCTAGTAAGGTGCCTATTATATAGGAGAGTTGGTAATGCATGGAAAGAGGTTTGTATGGGAATTTATGTATTAAGAGACACATACCACATGACCTCTATAGGA
>VDFB02341428.1:0-29042 GCA_007258455.2 Sequoia sempervirens
TGAAATCTTAGTCCATAAGAAAAAAATCAAATGAGTCTTTGTGGATGGAGGTGCAAGGTTGAATATTTTTATTCTCAAGCTAATAAATAATCTAGGATTATTTGAAGACATCATTGAAAAATGTAAGGGTATTACTATCAAGGCATATGATGATCAAGAACAGGTGCCTCAAGGAACCATTCAACTTCCCATTCAAGTAGGGCCAACAATCATAGAAACTACATACCAAGTCCTTGATCTTGAACTACCTTATAATATCCTCTTGGGGTGCCCATGGATCCATGGGATGCAATATGTCACATCCAGCTTCCATAAATGTGTTAAGTTACCTTATCAGAACCAAGAAGTCATAGTCCACAAAGATCTTGAACCATTCTATTACTGCAAGAATGTGGAGGCCAAGTACTACAAGATCCCTCGAGTCCCGAAGAATGATTAGGGACCTACATCTCCATATATAGATCCATCCACTCTAGCCTCCACTTTTGAGACAAAGACTCCCTCAATTCTAGACATCTTCGATATTAATGCTATTATCCAAGATAATGGGTTTGGAGACTATAAAATGAAAAAGAGTGCCTTTGTAATAGGAGACTTACCTCAATCTCCTAGATCTTGTGGGAAGCCCCAACTAATTGACACACCATCTCAAACCTTCAAAGTAGACCCCTCCAAATTCAAAAGCTAGGGGCACCTAAGCCTAAAAGTGGTAGACAAAAAGCATGTATCAATTTTTCTATACCAAGATGAAAGACATTAGCCTGCTCTTTCAATGGATGATCACAACAAAGGACTACAGATGATGCTTGGCATGGGCTATAACAAAGATGAGAAGCTTGGGAAAAATTGCAATGGCCTGTTAGAACCCATTATTCCTGAGAAGCACCTTAAGATTCTTGGCCTTGGATATACCCCTCCAAAGTTAACCATATGTGGTAGAGGTGCCACTATTAGAAAATTCAAAGTTACTCTTCAGTTATTGGTATCCACAGACCTCTACCTCTAGATAACTATACCTTCGATATAACCAACATATGTGATGAGGATCCCATTACTAACTTACCCATGTTATTTGAGGATTCCTCCCTTCTTATGATCACTACTATGTCTTTTGAGCCGAGTAACCGAACTACTAAACTTAAGCTTGTCTACCCCCAACTAATAGACTATAACCAATGAGGACCACCGATCTTGGACAAATTTTAAAATGACGAGTCTCTCTCGGAATTCATGGGACTACTGGATACGATACCATATGGAGATCATAAAGTAGGGTTTGATATTAGATTGAATATACATGCATACTATAGGGGAATTATTGAATCTATTAGTTGCGAAATAGAAAATAAAAGAGTAATATCTAGGTCTCTAAGTGAAAACCACACTGTGGCACTTTCTGACTTGAAAATAGTAAAAAAAAGATGTATCCGATGGTGAAAACCTCTCTGAGGAACCAAAGGATGAGGGATTCAATCTTCCCCTTAGTGCTATTCATCAAGAAAAATTAGCAGTGCTAGTCAAAAAATGCAACCTGGTCAATCTAAGGACTAAAGAAACACCACATACCACCTTCTATGCAGAATCACTTTTGACCAAGGAATAGAAACTTCTAGCTACATTTCTAAGAGAAAGAAAGGTAAAATTTGCATGGACCTATTCTGACATGCCTGATCTTGATCCTAAAGATGTGGTTCATCTAGTCATCTATAGAGAGGCAAAACCAATCAGACAAAAACTGAGAAAGATACATCCGCAGATCACATTACTAGTAAAACTTGAATTGTAGAAGCTCCTTGATGTTGGATTCATATAGTTGATTGATTATCCAAAGTGGGGTTCAAACCTTATACTTGTTTCTAAGCCCATTGGGGGCATTTGCATTTGCACTAACTTCAGGGACCTAAACAAAGCATGCCCTAAGGATGATTTCCCTCTCCCACAGGTGAGTTTGAATTTAAAATTATATATACATTGTGTTCATATGTGCATGCATGACTATTATAAACATTAAATATATATTGTACAAACCTTGAGCACAAAGATGGTGTACATGTTCATATGTCTTACTAAGAAGGTTCATGTTTACCATGCAAGTTTTGTTGTAGTGCAAGGGACATATCTAAAACAAGTCAAAGTTGTTCAACACATTATTCATTTTGTTGACTTTCAACCTGATAACAAGGTATATCAATATAGTCACTTGATAATTTATACCACCCTACATCTTCACGCAGTTCCACATGCACATGGCCAAAGAAATTGGAGACTAGATAGTGAAGATCATCACAAAATTCTACATGTTATTGAAGATCGGGCTGAACCAGAATCTTTGACTTAGATTATATCTATGATTTTCAAGTTCACCTGTAACCCTATACATGTTCAAGTGAGAACTTATAGTAACTTGTACATAGTTGTAAATCATTTTGTGTAAATAACAATTATATGCACATATTTGTTCCATGGAATTCTTAAGATCAAGAATCTTTGATAGCATCATCTCTCACATTTAATTATATACAACTTATATTTGTTTCATGGAATTCTTAAGCTCAAGAATCTTATATACAATTATATACAACTTATATTTGTTCCATCGAATTGTTCCATGGGAAATTATGCAATTATATACAACTTATATTTGTTTCATGGAATTCTTAAGTTTAAGAATCTTATATACAATTAAATATACAACTTATATTTGTTCCATCAAATTGTTCCATGGGAAATTATGTAAATTTAAAAATTAAATATTATCTAATTATAAAATTATTGCACACATATTTAAAACATAAATCAATGTACCCTCGAGCTCCCTCTCTGCCCTCTACCCTTAAACATTAAACCCTAAACCCTTGTACCCCCTACCCTTTATCTCCCTCCCACTCGCCCCCTCTCTCTCAAGTCTCTCCCTCCTACCCCCTCTCCCTCTCTCCCCTCTACCCTTAACCCTTAAACCCTAAACCCTTGTAACCCCTACCCTTTATCTCTCTCCCACTCCCCCCCCTCTCTCTTAAGTCTCTCCCTCCTACCCCCTCTACCTCTCTCCCCTCTACCCTTAACTAGGTTAAACCCTAAACCCTTGTACCCCTCAACCATTTATCTCTCTCCCTCCCCCTCTCTCGCCTAGTCTCTCTCCTTCCCTAGACCCACTCTTCCTCTCTCTCTCTCTCTCTCTCTCTCTCTCTCTCTCTCTCTCTCTCTCTCTCTCTCTCTCTCTCTCTCTCTCACACACACACACACACACACACACACACACACACACTCAATCCCTTCCCTATCTCTAGATCCCTCTACTCGTCTACACTTTAAGCCTTAAGCCCTTGAAACCCTCTCTCCTCCTATCTCTCACTCACTCACTAATTCTATCTTGAGCTCCCTCTCTCCCCTTTACCCTTAACCCTTAAACCCTAAACCCTTGTACCCCCTACCCTTTATCTCTCTCCCACTTCCCCCTCTCTCTCTGAAGTCTCTCCCTCCTAGACCCACTCTCTCTCTCTCTCTCTCTCTCTCACTCACTCCTTCTATCTCTAGATCCCCTCTACTGTCTACCTTTAAACCTTTAAGCCTTAAACCCTCTCTCTCTATCTCACTCACTCACTCACTAATTCTATCTCGAGATCCCCTCTACCCTTAACCCTTGACCCTTAAACCCTAAAGCCTTCTACCCTCTACCCTTTATCTCTCTTCCACTCTCCCTCTCTCTCTCTCAAGTCTCTCCCTCCTACCCCTCTCCCTCTCTCGATCTACCTTAACCCTTAAACCCTAAAACCCTTGTACCCCCTATCAACATCTGTCTCCTCCCCCCTCTCTCTCTCAAGTCTCCCACCTACCCCTCTCCCTCTCTCCTCTCCCTCTCTCCCTCTACCCCTCTACCCTTGGCCTTAGAGCCTTAAACCCTCTCTCTCTCTCTCCTCCTCACTCCTTCTATCTAGGAGGGCTCCTATAGCCTTAAAACCATGAACCCTCTCTCTCTCTCTGTCTCTCACTCCTCACTAATTCTATCCTGGAGCTCCCTCTCCCCTCTACCCTTAACCCTTGGCCATAGGCCCATGCCCCCTACCTTTATCTCTCTCCCTCCCCTCTCTCTCTCTCTCAGTCTCTCCCTCCTATCCCCTCTCCCTCTCTCCCCTCTACTCTTAACCCCTAAACCATAAACCCTTGTACTCCCTACCCTTTATCTCTCTCCCACTACCCCCTCTCTCTTTCAATTCTCTCCCTCCTACCTCCTCTCCCTCTCTCCCCTCTACCCTCTACCCTTAAGCCTTAAACCCTTAAACCCTCTCTCTCTCACTCACTCACTCACTCACTCCTTTTGTCTCAAGCTCCCCTATAGCCTTAAAAACCCTTAAACCCTCTCTCTGTATCTCTCACTCACTCACTAATTCTATCTCAAGCTCCCTCTCTCCCCTCTATCCTTAACCCTTAAACCCTAAACCCTTGTACCCCCTACCCTTTATCTCTCTCCTCTACTCTTGACCCTTAAACCCTATACCCTTGTACCCCCTACCCTTTATCTCTCTCCTACTCACCGCTCTCTCTCTAAAGTCTCTCCCTCCTACCCCCTCTCCCTCTCTCCCCTCTACTTTTTAATTATATACTTTAAATATTATAATAATAACAATTATATATTATAATAATAATATATAATTAATAATAATTATATATTATTATTATTATATTATTATAATACTATTATTATTATAATATATTGTAATAATAAGTATATTATATAATATAATATAAAAAGAATAAAATACAACTATTAAAAAATTGGAAAACAAAAAAAAAACAAATTGGAAAAAAATTGGGGAAAACAAAGATCCATGTCAAGGGGTTCCGCCGAACTAGCTTTCCAAGTTCGATCGAACCCTTCTAGTACACATTTTTTTATTGTATTTTAAAGTGGTTCGGCTAAACATATGTTCGACTGAACCTATGATCGACTGAACATATTTTCTTGGTTCGCCCGAAGCACCCTTTTTTCACCTTCACCCTTCGAGGCACCAAAATTGTCTAGAATTTTACACTTTGAAGCTCGATTTGAAAATGAAAATGGAGGAGATTTCACAAACCCAACTGGTATCAGGTAGCCCTTAGAACAAACTATCCAATGAATATAATTTTAATGTGTTTTGGTTTTATTATCTATTTGTTTTTTAAGTGTTATTAAATATAGGTTTCTCACCGAAAATGAAGTTCTCTATTCTACACATCTGGAAAAATAGAAAATTATCAAAATAAAATTGAAAAATATGAGTGCACTAGATATTAGAGTCCTTCATCCAACAACAAAAAAATTTGATACATACACTAAAAGTTGTGTTAGATAGTCACACTATGTCTGAATTGTAAATGGTTTGACTTTGAAACTTGATTAAAGAAAAAATATTCAATAAAAAACTATCTAACCAAGTGGAAGCACTAGATATCAGAGTTACAAATCTAAATTCGAAAGAATTAGAATTTTATCCTTCAAGAAAAAAAAGTTATGCTTTATACGGTGTGCGTCACTTTTTTAAAATGTTGTTTTCTGAAAAAAACAAATTTTCGTGGGAGGTGGAGAAAGAAGTGCAATCTGATTCCAAAAAAAATGATTTTTTTTTTTTAGAATCTATAAAAAAGATGTGGAGAGACTCTAGTTTGCATCATCTTCAAATTCCTCACGGTTTATCCGTTATAGGTGCCCCAATGTGAAGATTTAGTTAAAAATAATAATTTCAGTGTCTAGTTTGGCCAAAAATTGTAAACCACTATTGTGGGATCACCCTAGACCTAGATAAATTTTTCGAAGAACATCAACCCTGATTATTACAATGCAAATATTTTAATGTGATGGGAAATAGTCAATATCATTAGTATTTGGGGGTCGAAAATAGAATGGACTTGATGACATAAGTCACAACTTAACTTATAGGGAACCTGAGATAAAGGGTCAAGGATGAAATATAACAATTTCCATAAACTTCAAACTTCAAGGGTAACTTGGGAAGGTTTTTATCAATACAAACCTAAAAGCATGTGGACAGTGAATGAAACCCTAAGCCTAAAGGTAAGGAAATAACCAAATTCTGTAAGATTTTGAGATGAAATACAAATCATTTCTTAGGGCTTCCATCACAACATATGGGTTTTGATTTGCATGTGAATACCAAAAGAGATAATTTCTACAAAATATATAAAAATAATTGAATTTCAAGCATCCTCTCCATTACATTATTACAAATTTTATGATGATATGAAAAAAATCCTAAAATGAAGTTAAGCTCAAGCTTTCCTTTTCAACCATGTAATTTTTCTACATTAGGAGCACATTAAGATTTTGATCTTCAATTTATTTTTCTAGTGTCTTCTCTTTTTGTCAAAAATCTATGTATAGTATTTTTAGTTTCATTTTTGTATACATTAACCAAGATCAAAAATAAGTTATAATTTTACATTCTAGACTCTATTATACACATTCAAAATAATTCTTTTTATTAGTTTTTAGAAACAATACGGGGAATCATTTCTAAAATGTGCCAACTTTTATAATTAGTAAAATGTCTTATATTCATTAAAAAAGCATAAAAATTACACATAAAACAATATGAAGTTAGCTAAAATTCAACTAAAATGATTTGAAATACTTTTAAGAAGTCAAAATTCTTGGTAGATCATTATAGACACTATATTATATTTTTTAACAAAATAGGAGCACTATGTGTGATCCCCCTAATTGAACCTTTTAATCTCCATCATTTTAAAATAAATAGTAGTTTAGAAACTATTATTTTTAGCACTAATAAAAATATTTTTTGTCACATATTGAATTTTTGAGCATGGCTATCTTCAATTTCTCATCCAATTTTTTTTTTACTTATTCTAGAAAAAATGTGGCCACTTTTCATCCCCTTTATCCCCTCAGTTTTATACACATACCCTAAAAAAAATTAAGTTAATTAGAAGACCTCATTAGGTCAAGTACATTGAATGAATAACTTTATTCTTTCATATCTTCTAAAAGTTGGTTTTATGTATCATTAAAATTAGGGCAATATCTACTAAATTTAGCTACTAGATAAATATGGGGCCTATAAGTGCATCACTTCAATATTATAGAAATATTAAAATAGAATAGAAAATTTGGTAAGGTCTATAGTTTTGAGACACAAGAGAACTTTATAGCCCACATGAAAATTTTGAGGGAATAATTTTTTCAAACCTTAAATCCTATTAAATTACATTTGAAATGTATGTATCGCATTGTTATATCCAATGAGGAAAACAAATCATTCTTTTTTTTTAAATAGTAGTAGATGCAAGATTAAATATATTTAATTCAAAAAATAAGTAACATATTTTATTGAGAAGATGAATTTGGAAAATGTCTCCAAAAAAATATAAAGAAATATTAATTCTAAGAAGGTTAAAGAAGTGATTCATTTAGATAGAGCAACTATAATTAGAAAAATATTCTTGCATGACATAAAAGGAACCTAAGTTGTCAACGTATAAATTCAAAAGAGACACAATCTGGAGAAAACCTAACATTATATGCCACAATTAATTAAAATATGTAGGGAATTCCCAAGTGTAACTAGATATTGCCTAAAGGGGGAACATGATAAATGCTAAATAAAATTAGTGGTGCCAAACAAGCTAGCTGATGGGTGTGCTAGAGATGAACTACCAAGGATTGATTCCTTTTTTTGAACCAAATCATTTCACTATAATAGACATTAAAATTACACAATAGTATAATTTGTTCACATATACTATGTAATGTATTATCTCAATTGAGGATTACGAGGGTCTTCCTTTTCATTGCATATGTTGTTTTGTTGTTGGCCACTTGGCTCGTGATTGCTCTAGAGGCTCCCGCCCTATTTCTTCCTCTACCTGGTGGAAGAATTCACTCTATGAAAACTTAACAGTTCACCCTACTACCGACTATGCCTCTTCTTTTGATGATGGCTCTACGCCTGCTTCTCCTTCTACGAGGCTTAATATGAGCATTGTGATGGTTGTTGCTCCTCAAGTGCAGGTTTATTCTACTCCACCTGAGGTTGAGTTGGTTGTTGCTCCTTCTATGGATACTATTATGTAGCCTTTGGATTTGGTTGTCCCTAATGTTGTTTTTTCTTCCTACCCTAAGGTACATGTTTTGGAAAATGCTGCAATAAATCCTACTGATTTGGGCTTGGTTTCTAATGCTACATATGAAGTATCAGCTATTCCTTTCATCTGTTACTCCAGAGGGGAGTCTTCCCCTTTTGATCAAAATTTCTCGATTTCAGTTTCCAATTCTCCTTGGACAATGGTTCACAAAAAGAAGAAAAATCCTTCTATGAAGGTCATGCTTTTGTTTAACTCACCCTCAAGGGCTCAACTTGGTTCAAGTGCTGCTCCTTGAACAATTTTACACTATTTGTTATTCTGACTGGTTGTTTCTTCTTGGTTGATTGTGTTTGGCTAGTCTATTTTGCTCAGTTGTTTGGCTCTTTTTTTTCATTTTGTATAGGTGCAGGGCCCTTCCCTTGCTTATCTCATCAAAAACATTATCTCAATTGAAAGAAAAGACTTAACCTCCATGTCTAAGATAATAGTGGATTATATAAAACAAAGTTGTAAAGAGCACCATCTTACATTGTTATACATGATCTTATGAGTTCAAGATATATTAATATCTTGTCAAAAAAATTAGATATCAAAATATTTTGGAATCGTACCAAAATATTAACCATGATGTGGACTTGTGGTGACAATTTTAGATATTATACATTTATTTATCACTATTTCAATAGGCTTTAATAAGGCCATTCTCATGATATATACTACTTTACTCACATATACTCAACAACCACAAGTTTAATATCCCACATTTAATGATCATATTACATATAATAATCACATGTTTAATATATTGATTTAAATATAAATATATTCTAAAGTGCCAATAAAGAATTGAATTTATGACCCTAAACAAGCCTAATACCATTCATTTGTTAGACCTAAACTTTTATATATGAGATAATGAAATAAAAAATGAAAGTAAATAGTTAGTTATTCAATTGTAGAGGTTACCAATTCATAATGAATCATGATACACATAACCAAACTATGGAATATAAAACCAAATACCTTAATCTAATCATAAAATGGATATAATCCCAATAGTAATTTCTAGACATAGTTCTCTAATTATGTCAATAATCCTCTTACATTTCACAAGTGGTCAATAGTTAACAATTTGAGGATTATAGATAGGGTTACAAAAATTAAACAAAAATATGACCACTATTGCATAAAGTGAAATAATGATAAAACATTTATTCAACCTAAAAATTATACAACTTAGGATAGAACTCAATCCCATATCTCAATGAAATATCTTAATCTGAATTAAAAGAACTCCATTGTTGACCATGAATAATAATTTCAAGATGCAACCATAAGGATATACAAAATTGGAACCATTAAAAATCAACATTGAACTATATATTAGTCTAACAAGTCTTTGAAATCCATCTAATATCCTTAAATTATTTCTCTTGATTGAATATAAAAGGATAAAAAGGTCACAATCATAATAAAAATTTAAGAAACTTATAAAATTAGATATTGGGAATCATATGAGAAATACCACAACCCTTAGAGAATTGTAGAGAAATATAGTATGAGGCTATGTATAAATTACATGGACTTCTCAAACACCTTTTGATGCATATTCATATGAATATTAACCAAATTCGGGCACAAGTTAAGAGTTTCATACTTAGGATTGAATGGGAGATTCATAATAAGTATTATTGATGAACACTTATATTTGCATGATATGAAATAGAAATAATACCTACAAACTTATTATATAATGTGTAATGGAATTGGTGGACAAGATAATAAAACACGACCCTAATCACTATGCCATCCTATTCTTTTTTTGGTTGCTTAATTTTTATATAATATTTAGGTGTTATGTGTTCACATATTGTCTTGACTAGTTTTTGTGTGGTAATATATATTGTATTTAATTAGTCTTGTTTCCTTTTCTCTTAGTGATATTTTTAATACTACCCTAAGTCTAACCTAAACCATAAAATTCAAATCTAAAAGAAATAGTTTGGAGGTTTAATCTGCCATCCATTTCCGTGGAGTCTAAGCTATATCAACGATAAAATTTTGTGAGAATGTTGTCTAAAAGCTATATATCAATGTTCAATGAAGCACTGGAAGTTATTGGCCTCCTTGTCATTTGAAGATTATGAGGGAAAAAAGGAGATATTGTCTGTTTTGGCATAAAAGGCTTTCTGTTTTTAAGTTAATGATAATTTATTCGTTGTTTCTAAGATTCTCCCTGAGTGTTTGGGATATGCTTACATTGTTTTATTCTTTGGATATTGTGATTTTAAGCAGGTGATTGTTGTGATTTTTGCTTCTTCACTGAGTACCTAATCTTTGATGCTGTGTATTGGGTTATCCCTTTCATACAAGGGGTTCTCCATTGGGTTTCTCTTAAGCTATGTCTCTATTGAGGGGTGTTCCCCTTAAGGTGGGAGCCATCTTCTATTGAGGGAATTAGGGATGGATGATGTTGGGTTAGTAGGAAGATTTCCCTTCCATATAATGGTTCCTATTAAGGAATTAGGTAGTTGTTGGGTTGGAGTGTTGTGGCTTTGGTGGTAAGGGGTTTCTCTTCATCCTCTCCTATAGAGGGGAGTTCTCTCCTTTATAGGTGGAGGTTGGGTTGGTTGATTAGGTGGATTGGTGCTATAGTGAAGCTAATGTTGTGCATGTGGATTGGTGTTGCACAAAAGCTAATTTCTTGGGCTTAGATTTAGATTTTCTGAGCAATTGGTTTGTTGACACCTTGTGTGGATTGGTGGTGCACAAAAGTTGATGTTTTGCTTATTTTAACTGTGTGGGGTTTGATTGTGTTCTTAGGCACATATTTGGATGTTCTGAGTGGTTGGTTTGTTAATGCCTGGCTGATTCAGGTGGTGCTTAAGTTTTTCTATGATGCATGTAGGTTCTATGTCTACCTAATAGTTCTAGGTCCTTGTTAAAATTTGGGTGTTTTGGGATCTTGGTCCCTCTCTTTCTTACTTGATGCAGCTTGTGTATTCATGTCTTCTTGTTAACTGTTGTTGATGTTTGGTTGCTAATTTTTTATGTGATTTATCTTATTTACAACATGCTTATCTTGGATAGGGTTATGGAGCCTTTCAAAACCATTTGTAATGGGTTTTGGGGCCCCATCAAAACTTTTTTTTCCTATAGTAAAAAATAATAAAGTTTTAACCTTGGAATCTCCCTTTGGAATCTCTAATGGGTTTTTCGTTATTCTATTAAAGAACTTTGGTCTCAATGAATTGCTTTGACCTTTAATCCTTCTCTTGCATGTATTTGGTCCTTAATTATTCCCATGTGGTGTGGGAGGTTTGGAAAGAAATGAATAAACATGTCTCTAGAGAGTCTCTTTTGAATCCCGAAAGAGTTTGATTTAAAATTTATAGTTCTATCAAGAATTTTTTTTACTAGGATTCTTAGTAAGCATGTGGATGGGTCTAAAGTAGTTCCTATTTCTAATCATGATAAGCAAGTGGGGATCAATTGGAAAATATCATTTGATATATCCATCCCTATTAACAATTTCAAGAATGTTAGAGAAAATCTTGTTTGGAATGATCCTTTGTGAGGTTGGATTAAAATTAACTTTGATGATGCAACCAAGGTAAATCAATGGCCTTTTCGTAGTGGGGAGTGTTAAGAGACGAACATGGTAGGTTTCTTTTTAGCTATGCCACTCGCTTTGGATACCTAGCAAAACCACGCTACCAAAGCTATGGTTGCCTACAATAGTTTAAATTTGGCTCATTCTCAAAGTTTTCATAAGATATGGATTGATGGAGACTCTTTGAATATTATTAATTTATTACAAAAAATAAATAACCCAAGTTGGTCAATACAAACTTTTATAAAGGATTCTATTTTGATTCTTAATTATTTTGATGAATCTCATATTTTCGATATCTATAGGGAAGGAAATTCTATTGTCGATGCTTTTGACAATATTGGTGTTAGCAACAATTTAGTCCATCATTGGTTTAAGTTGAGTGATGTTCCCTTTAACATATAGAATTTAATTAATTACAATATGTAAAGGGCTCTAATGGTATGGTTTAATAATTATGGGAGGATGATTATGACAAAGCCTTATGACGTAATGATACATGAGATGCCTTAGGAATTACTTTGATTGCAATCAATGCTCGAGGTCTTTTCACATAGGTTATAGGTATTTAGAGGACCTTAAAAAGTGTAATATTCAGTGGGGTAGAAGTGCTATTCATATTTCCTTGTTTCTCAACTAGGTAAATATGGGAGGTGATAGAAGCAAGATTGATCCTTGATCTTATCAAGATATGAGAAAGAAAGTGATGGTTGGAATATTCTTGAGGATGGAGGTATTACTACTTGTACTTGGAGAAGTTTCATGTACATGATCCTAGAGTCACAAAGGCTTTTGTAAAAGGGTGGTAGGACTACACTATCAGTGTAGAAGGGAAGGAGTTAATTATCAGAAAGGACCTGATTGAAGAAATTACTAGTCTATCTACCGAGGGAAAAAATATTTTTAGGGATAGGAAAGCATTGAAAGGTGTGGTGAAATAGTTTCTAAAGGGTTCATAGGGGAAGAAGTTGTTAAATTTCAATGCTGGTGGGTATGATCTTATGTCAATTAAACCCATTTGGGTGGAGGTGGTGGATGATAGATCATTCATTATTTTACACTCAATGGAAGGTACACACATATCTATAGCTTCCATTTTATTCTATTATATCACTTCCACCATAAGAATTTGGTTTTATTTCCTTTTTATCTTCTCACTTCACTTAAATTTGGCATTAAAGAGAAGAAAAAGAATGCAAAATTATCTATTTTGCATGAGGGCCTTATTCTGCTGCTTATGGAATATTTGAAATCTCTCCCTTCTCATATTTTGGTCATGAAATTACTTATGAAATGCAATATAGGGGATCACAGTGTCTCCTCTATCTCCAAGTTCATGGTGTCAGCTGGGGATAAGGAGAGGAGAGAAGAGGACAAATTGGAAATTTTATCCAATTCCCTGCTTGAGGATGAAAACTAAGAAAAGGGGAAGTCAACCAAGAAAAGGGCTTGTGCTCAAATTTGTTGGTCAACTAGGTTGCATACACAAGGCATAATCCCTAAAGATGTTCACTTCTCTTTTGTTGAGAAGAAAAAATCAAAATATTATGATGATTGGGAGAAAGGTAAAGGAAAGGGAAAAGTGGATGAAAAGACTAATATGCAAGTAGACTATAGTGGAAAAATCCCTTATCTTACACCTATAAATGTTATAGGGAGCCATATGTTCTGTTCTCAAGATTTAATAGAGGAATTCCCCTAGCTCAATACAAATAGAGAAGAAATTTATAATATCCTCGGGCTTGCCAATGATAGGGTGGTGGGTCCATTTAGAATTTTACTAAATGGTTCTTTCTTGAGTCAAGAAGTAGTTAAATATTAAGTTGAGATCTTTGTAGAATATAATTGATACTAATAGGGGTGTGTATGATTCTATTATTGAGAAGAATGATGAGAAATATATCTATTTGGAACTAGAGGTGATTATGATTGAAGTCAAATTGATGAAAGAATAACTTGAAAGTCGAGTCAAGGGTTTGGAAGACAATATGCTACAGCTTAACCAAAACCTAGAAAAATTATTAAAATTAGGTAGTGTACCATTCAAAATAGTGTAAAAGGAAATCACACTATCATTGAAAAGATAAAAGAACTCAAAGAAGACCAAGTTATTGAAGCTTCCAATGCTGGTGAGAAGATTAAGAACTAGAATAGATCCAAAGGAAAACAAAGCAATTTTGAGAAGAACGGGCCAAGTAGTCATACCAAGGGAAAGAAGAATTCTTTCCAAGAGGAGAAAAATGTTCTACTAAGTCTCATGAATCACCATCAAATTTTTTATCAATAGGAGTTGGAAGTCCAAAAAATACTCATAAAGAGTTATAGTAATTTTTTTGTTGGTTCTTTCTTTTTAGCGACGTGTTCTTGGTGGGTTGGCTGTACATTTGTTGTTGGTTTCCTAGTTTTTTGTTAAGACTACTTTGAATAATTTGGTTTCATGTCCTTGTAAAACCTGTTTGGTTGTAGATGTTTGTCTTTGAATTTTATTAAGCCTACATTTTGTTAAAGGGTTTTGGGTCCCTTAAAAACCTCTTTCACCTAAATAAACAAAATAAAAAATTTAACTTGCACTAAATTTCATGTAGTGATATACATTCAAAAATTAATATTTCAATAACCTTAAAGGGATTATTGCAAGAGAATAATTGTTAAAGTTCATAAGTTTTTAATTGAATAGTTGATGGAGCCTATTCTACTTCTAAAATTAAAATATTTTAATTTTTTTCTCACCCTAACCTAATTTCTCTATTTAATGGTCATTTGAATATTTTTTAGGGTCTAATTTGACCGTCCAATACCTTAAATTTTAGTGTTAGTTTTTTTCTTATTTATTAAATATTTAGTACTTATGTTTTTCTATATGAGTTTAGCATGGGGTTTAATCACTTTAAATACACATTAGGATATTTATAGGACAAATGATAATTAATGTCATTTTTTATTTCATGTAAAATTTCTATAAATTAAATGTAAAATACTACTTTTAATAATTTAACATTCGACTAAAAATGACACATTGATTATCACTATCCAATAATTATCTTAATATGTCCTTAAAGTGAATTATAACACAATTTCAACTCATATATAAACCCATCAATGCTAAAAATTTAAGAGGCATAAAAAAATAACTCTAAAATGCGATTTTGAGGTCTTAGGTTGACTAATTTGAACCCAAAATATCCTTAAATTACCATTAGCTAGAGAAATTAGATAATGTGAAGATTGAAATTTAAAAAGATTCATCTTAGAAAAATAATGCTCTATGACTATTTCTGTAAAAAAATATAACCTTTAAAAAATGCGCTCACATTAATCCCTTTAAAAATATTGAAATGGTAATGTTAAATTATTTATCATTCTTATCAAATTTATAGGTATATGGTTTGGACCTTATTGAAATTAATGGTAAATTAGAACCCTCAAATTATATCTTAGAAGGTTATGTTTAGGTTTTAGGTTATACATAACATGAGAAATATCACTGCAAAAGAAACAAGATGAAATTAATAAAAAATACAACACAATCAACTAGTCAAGGCCATATGCTAAGAAATAATAATTAAATATTATATAAAAATGAAGTTACTAGACATAGCATAGAACAACATTGTGATTAGAGCCATGTTTTATGTTCTAGTCCATCGATTCCATTACATGTTATACAATACTTTTTTATATATATTTTTCCCATTTGAAATATTGCAATCACAAATATCCATGAATAACACTAACTCATGTGAGAAATTACTGAAATAACATCACACTTATTACTATTCATAAAAATAAACACATTTATGTGTATATACATATCATTAGAAAAAGGAAACATGTTAACATACAATTGTTGCAATATCCAAACTAAAGAGTAAAGCAATTCAAAAGTTTACAAAATTATGGATGTTAAACATTTCCACTAGTTTTCTTTTTCTATTATCTAAATTCTACAAGTAGGATGAATTTTAAATATATATATCCTTTGTAGAAATGATCCAAATGATACTATCATTAGCAAGTTCTCAAAATTATTTCCAATAAACTAGATAACATGGTGAATGAATAAAGATTGGTATCGAAGGTTGAGCAGAAAACATGTTATAATTGTTGGCGTAGCTTACTATATTACTCTTTTTAACGACTGCTAGCATACGGTTATGGCTGTTCCAGGCAGTTATTACAATTATATTTTCTCCTCAGTTTAAATATGTGCATTGTTCATCAAATAAACAAACGAGAATTTACCTTTCAATCTGGTACCAGAGCGCTAAGAATATTCTCTGCTTGTTGTTCTACACCTGTGGGGATGCACATAATATAATCGATATTCTGAATGGCATTCCAGAGTAGAACGTGTTCAATAAGTATCTGAGCCAGGCCAATTTGTCGAGGCATCAGATGGTGGCATAAATTGTTTCAAGCTGCAGAGCAGAGACGTTGCAGAACTGACGTTTCCTTTATTCCCTCACCACTTCCCCACCAACCAATGTCTATGGATTGCAAAGGAAGTGAAAAGTGAGTTGTCAAGGAAGAGTGATTACTGATCCTATTCTTGTGGAGGTGAAAAGTGGGCAATGAATAAGCAGTGTGAGACCTCCTGATAGTGCTTGATCAATAGGGAAAATTAATGTGGTTGTGTGCGATGTAAACCTTAAGATTCAGATGATCATGATGGGTTCTTCTTTCTCATCCTTTTCTTATCAAGGAGCGGAGTTGTAAACCTTAAGATCCCCATAGGTCGGGAGGAGGAGATGTGGTGGGTTTTCTATTGAAGGACAACAATTTTATTGGGTGGCGACATGGATGATTATTTTTGTAGACGCCATCGTTAGTCAGTTACTTCTTTTGGACGCCAAAAGAAAAAATAGAAGAAACATCAGGCTTTTCATCAATTGCACTAATGGATCATATAGTGCTTCTTTGACCATCTATACACATGAAAAATATTATAATGATATATTTAATCACACACTCTCAAGAGGAACGCTAAATTTAAACGCTTTGAATGTTCAAATATATCTTAAGATGCAAAGATCTAATCATGCAGAGAAACTGTTAAAACTAATGCAGCAAATTGATGAGGACTATACTCTAACAAAACTTGCAAATGCATGGATAAATTTGGATGTGGGTGGTTTAACGGTCCAAGTAGCGTATTTAATTTTTCAAGACTTTTATGACAAGTATGAATAAACTGTAACTGTTATAAACGAAAAAGCTATCTGTTGTACGCATATGAGAAAATTCAATGAAACTGATATAATACTACAAGAAACATTAAATATGGATTCCAAGAATGTTTATACTCTTAGTAAAACCATTCAGAGTTGAAATTTGTACCATCCAAAAAAATTGCTTATCAAGTGTGCCTCTAATGTAGAAGAGAACCTCGATAGGCCTATTCACCTAGATAGGTCTATTCAGGCTGTTATATAAGAAATGTACATTAGAGGGGGATGAAGGATCTATGTCAAGTGCAATGTAAATCTTAAGGGGGTCTTCTAGCAAGGTGAAAATTGAGGTTTCACAGGTACATTTGCAAGAACAATGTAATAAGGGGGTGGATGTTAGTGTAGCTTATTATATTACATTGTTTAACAACCGTCAACATATGGTTATAGTCAAACACAATTTAAGAAGATGGAAAAAAGAATCCTTTGGAAACATTTTTGGCATTAAATCCAAACTTCAAATGAAGCTTGTGGAGATCCAGTACAAAATCCAAAACGAAGGATGCATTGAAGATATTGAGGAGAGAGAAAATGATTTGTTGGTGAAGCTACATGACATAATAATAAAAGAGGAGAAGTTCTAGAGGCAGAGATCAAGGGTGTTATGGCTCTCAGCTGGAGATCGAAATACAAGGTACTTCCATTTATCTACTTCAAAACACAGGGCTGCCAATAGAGTCACTTCCAGAGAAGTTAATGGTACTAGATTTGAGGAAGAGGAAGACATCAAAAAGCAAGTTGTCCTATTCTATAATACCCTACTTTCGGTGAATGGGGAAATCAATCAAAATGATCAAGACTTTCTATTAGAGGCCATCCCCAAGGTTGTTGTTAGGGAAGACAATGAAAAACTTGCAGCCATTCCCACTATGGAGGAAATCAGGAAAACTGTCTTTTCTTTTGAAGGAAACAAGGCCCCTGGGCCTGATGGATTTCCTATGTTCTTTTTTCAATGGTTTTGGGATATTGTGGAAAATGATGTAGTGAATGATGTTCAGGAATTCTTTGGTTCTAGAAGGCTCCTTAAAGAACTGAATGCTACATTTGTGATCCTTATTCCTAAGAAACCAGGGGCAATAGAGTTTGAGGTGTTTAGACCCATTAGTCTTTGTAACTCTCTCTATAAAATAATTTCTAAGGTGTTGACTTCAAGGATCCTTTCTATCCTTCCTTCGATGATTTCCCCTCAGCAGAATGGTTTTGTTCCTGGAAGGAAAATATTAGATTCTATAGTCACAGTCCATGAGATATTCATTCACTTGTGGAATCTAAAACTGAAGGGTTTCTTCTCAAGCTGGACATCTCCAAAGCATACGACCATGTTGACTGCGAGTTTTTATTCAAAATCCTAAGGGGGTTTGGCTTTAGTAGTAAAGTCATTCAGCTGGTGAATCAATTGATTACCACAATCTCCACAACCATCATTGTTAATGGATCTCCTTCTAGTTTCTTTCAAATTTCAAGAGGCTTAAGATAGGGTGACCCTATCTCACCTATTCCTTTTACTATAATGGTTGAAAGGCTGGGAAGGAATCTTAAGATATTGATCAAATAGAGGTCCCTTGTTGGTCTTATTCCTTCTTCCATGAATTTGATATGTTATCACCAATAGTTTGTTGATGACACTATGTTGATGGGTAGATCTTCTGTGAATGAGGCTAAGACTTTGAAAAAAACATTGGTAGTGTATGAAAAGGTGACTGGGTAGAAGGTCAATAGACAGAAGAGTTCCATCTTTTACTTAAATATCCCTGAGCATACACATGTCAAGATTGCTAGAATCCTTGATTGCAGGGTGGATTCCTTACCTTCTTCTTATCTTGGACTTATGTTATGCCTCAAACATCTAGACTCCTTTTGGTGCTCTTTGTTTGACAGGTTTAGAAAGAAGTTGCCAGGATGGAAAGGAGCTCTTTTGAACCAAGCTAGAAAAATTCAGCTTCTTAAAGCTTCTCTTTAGAATCTCCCAATTTATGCTTTAAGCCTCTTCAAAATTCTTGCTAAATATGTAGAGGCCATTGAAAAGATCCAGAAAAGATTCCTCTAATTTAGAGTGGAGGAAAGAAAGAGAATGCCTCTTACAGGGTGGGATTTGGTTTGTAGACCGAAGACATTGGGGGGTTTAGGTCTCAGAAAAATCATAATTATCAACAATACTCTCTTAGCCAAAAAAATATGGAGATCTTTCTCGTCTAGTGGAGAATGAAAAGATATTTTAAAAAGTAAATATATGGCTGATGGAATGACCCTCAAAGCTCTGTTGGATTCTCCTATCCTCCCACATGGTTCAGCTTGCTTGAATGATATGATTGCTAGTAGAAAAATTCTAGAATTAGGGACATGATGGCACATTAGCAGTGGCAATCAAGCTAGATTTTGGGAGGATAAATGTCTCTTTAAGGAATCCCTTATTAATATTGAAAGATTCAACAGATGGGCAGAGCAATGTAAAGTTGCTTTTGCAGAACTTGTCAAAGATTATTGGTTTGAAGGAGACTAGGTGAAATTATGTGTGATCAGTCAAGATTTGGCTTAGCTTCAATCCTCCTTAAAGGCTGTTAGCTTGGGATAGAATCAGTAGGATGACACCCTTGTCTAGATGGATAACCCTTTGGGTAACTACTCTGTCTCTTCATCTATTTCTTTTTCGTCCCTTTCTCAAGCCCCCCTCCCTTCTGGTTTAAAACTTGGATTAAACACCTAACGCCAAAAGTTAATATCTTCTTCTAGATAATGCTTTAGAATAAGGTTCTCATGGTAGAAAATATTTGTAAACGGGGATTTCAAATCCCCAACAGATGCTACCTTTGTGAGAGTGAGGTGGAGTCAGCCAACCACTTGTTCCTCCACTTCCTGTTTGCTTCCTTAATCTGGGAAAAATTATTAGCTATCTAGAATCTCTCCTAGGTTTTCCCCAGACCATTGAAGAGTTCATTTTACAATGGAAAGCTCCTACTCAAAATCCCTATATTCGAAGGTTATGGGCCTTCTTATTTCCTTTTGTTGCTTGGGGTGTATGGAAGTAATGCAATAATAGACTTTTCAGGGACAAGGAGATGTCAGAGAATAATGTCTTTGAGAAAATATTTAGACTCATAAAGGAAAACTTTAATGTGATTCCTCAAAAATCTCTTAATCTGGAAGTTGTGGTGTGCACTCCCTATGATTTAAGGATAGAAAAAGATTGGAATATTAAAGTGGACATTTCATCTACTTCCAATCCAACTAAGAAAAGTAGGGAGGGTGTTCGTTGGACCTTTCCCCCAAATGGTTGGTCTAAGGCCAACTTTGATGGAGTTGCGAAGGGTAACCTGGGTTTGGCTGGAATCCAAGGTGTTCTAAGGGATTCAAATGGAAACTTTATGGCGGTTGTGGATATATCCCTTGACCATCAAAACAACCATGTGGCAAAGCCTATAGGACCTTTTCAAGTTTTAAAGTTAGCTTATAATTTGAATATATGAAACTTATGGATTGAAGGAGATTTTAAAAATATTATTGACTATCTTTTAGGAAGGGCCCCACCCTCATGGATGATAAAGAATTGGATAGATGAAACAAATTCTATTCTAGAAAAATTTGAAAAAGTTAAAGTTTCACATGTCTACAAGGAAGCTAATAGTGTGGTAGATTACTTTGCAAATGAAGGGGCTAGAAAGAAAGGATTGAACAAGTGGCAGAATTGCAAGGACTTGAGAACCAAAGTTAGCGAATTACTAGACTATGATGTTACACATGGGAAAGAGGCAAATACAATTAATGATTAAAGAGAAAGGGGATAGGTACATTGATATCAAGAGATTTTATGGGGCTATGTCATGTTACTTAGAAGGGAAGAAAAAGTGGCATGCTTTGTGGGTGCATTGGAACAGCTACATAATCTTGCAATACATCTTTAGTGGTGGTCAAGTCTACAGTAAGGAGCAAATGAATATGGGGGGGATAGGAAAAGAGTTGATCCTAAAAGCTATGAGGTGCACACTAGGAATGACAAGGTTTAAGAGAAGATTAAAAAAGGTGGGCTGGTCCCATATCTAGAAAAAGTTCATGGGACTGACTTTGTGGCTATCGATTACTTCAAGAAGAACTGGAACAGTGGTGAAATCATTCTCTTTGGAAGAAAAGTGAAGTTGGATGAGCAGATTATAGGGGAGATTACTGGAATATCTACTGAGGGCATGAAGTTTTATCAAGATAGAAGATTCTCTGACGAGGCAGTCATCAAATTTCCTAAGAAGGACAAGGAGAAATTAAAATTGGTTAAAACCTCTAACAACTACTTCAAAATTGATATTATCAAGGCACTGTGGAGAAAGGTACTCCGTGTTATTATGGAGTATATCACCTTGGACATGAGATTTACTAGAGTGTATGGGCATCATTTCACCATTCTTAACCACTTCCGCCATAAGGTACAGATTTCTTTGCCTCACTACTTTTTATGTTCGTTGAGTAATAGCCTTGAGGACCATAGGAAAAACGCCAGGAGATACCCCATTCTTCATCCTGGTCTTATTAGGTTAATTTACAAACACTATCAAAGCATGCCAACTTTATTTAAACCTGCGGCTTCTTCGGAGTCTGAGGACTATAATACCGATAGTGGGGGTTCAGAGACTTAGCTAAACAAGGGGAGAATTTTTGAAACCCACTCGTCCTCTGAGCTGTCTGGTAAGAAAACCTAGTCTAGAAAATGCCAGTTTGCTAAAGCTAACCCTGAGCCCTTACTCGACTGCTCTGTCCCCTTAAAGAACCTTGCTCTTAAGGGCTCCCCTACCAACAAGCTGGTTTCCTATTCTATGGATTCCATAGAAGATAAACCCGAGAACCTTGAAGCCAGTAGAAATTTTGTGCCCTACCCTCCTGCCTCTTTCAAATTCAAAGGTACCAAATTTCCTAGCTCCCCCAACCTGGGTGATGTAAATATCATATTAGACTAAGTTCACTCTGGTGACATTCTGGCCTCTGCTAGAAATGACATCAGTGAAATTTTCAAGGTCTTAAAGTGGGTCTATCAAGAAATTAATGAGCTCAATCAAAGAAATATGGATTTGTACAATAAGTCGGAGGAGCTGGAGCTGAAGTTGGCCGCCCTCACCAATGAAGAAGGGAAGTTGAATAAGAGCAACATTGGTAAGAGAGGAGGTAATATTAAGGTGAAATACAAGTCTATGGAAGAGGAAATGGTTAAAATAAAAAATAATTTGAAAACAGTCATGGAACAAAATCATAAAATGGCTAGGCATAATGCCATTATTATCAATGTTATGTTTGAAAAAGCTAGAAGAAACACAACAGCGTTCGCTGGTCATAGACTTGGAAGAGAAGAAGGAAAGCAAGAATGAGGACCAAGGTATCTCTAAAAGGACCTGGGCCAATCTTAAAAGGAAAGTTCCTCCCACAAAATAGATGCTTCAGATCTTAAAGAGAGGAGTTCAGGACATGAACGAGCTGGAAGCCAAGACTGCTGATCTTTTAAAAACTGAAATTTAGCTGCTGCTAGTTTTCTGTCTGGTTTTTTGGTTTTTTGTCCTTTGCTAGCCTTTTTGTTGGCCATGGGTGTTTACTGCTGTTATTTTTACAGCCTTTCCTACTGTGATGTCTCTTTTGACTCTTTCTTTATTTTATAAACTTTGTGGTTTCGGGTCCCTATAAAACCCATTTTTTCCTCTTTCAGAAACATATGGTTATAGTTTTAATAATCGATTATTACAACTATATTTCTTCTCAGATTTAAATATGTTCATTTTTCATCAAATAAACAAATGAGCATTTATCTTTCAATAATTTAGATATTTTTTATACATCATCAAAGCTTTTTTGTCTTTCCTTTGCATATAATTTATTTTATTACAAAAAATTACATGTACATTTAATATCACGTACATACACAAAAGGTAATGATTTAAACTAGAAACGTTTGAATTTATTATGTGTGAAGTATAATAGATGCTTTTCATAATATAATTTTTCATTATCTCAAATCATTCTTCTTAAAATATTATTTACTTTATTCCTTGATCTCTATTCCATCTTTATTATCTCTATTTTTTAAATATTATTAAAGGAAATAATATTTTGATATAACTGTTGTATTTCATTATATCTCTTTCAAGTAAGGCGTTAGTAACAACATATTTATAACACATTTATTTTGTGGTTTTCAATTTTTTCATTTAAAGTTTATATGTAATTATATAATATAAATGATATCAGAACAACTTAAAAAATTAATCCATTAGTACAACCATATCAACATGATCTATTATAGTCTCAAATATTTCTATCTACTACCATCAATAGTCCACTCTCTTAAGTTTCTTTTAAATAGTACATATTAATTATCATTTTATCTTTATGAATGCTTATTTTAATTAAAAAATAAACAATGTATTAATTTTTAAAATAGAGCAAGGATAGTGAAATTTTATGAAATATGTAATTCTTAGGTGTCTTTAACTGATATCTTTTTGATATATTTTAGAAATAACTTCAATTATAGGTATACTATATTTCAAAAAAGATAATAAAAGATTGTAAAGATTTTTTATTATTAATTTCTTATCTAATATCTATTTTTATTTTGCAATTTACATTTTAGACATGAATTGTAAGTATATATTTATATATTTATTTTTATATTTCATTGAATTTACTAGTTAGATAAAAAAAAATCTCTCATAACATAGCATAAAGATAAATAGTACAAATGATAGATTATAAAGGATGGGACAAAAAAAAACAAAGTAGAGAATAGTGCAAAAGTACAATATATTTAGAAATTGGAATTTGTAATTGTAAAGGCTAGAATTAAAAATATCTAGTAAAATAATTCAATTGAAAATATTCTTGAATAACTGAGTCATCATCACTCCATGACCCTACTACATAATGAGCATAATATTTATTTATAAGGGTCATGGTTTATATAATGTAAATGAAAAGATAGTCATCATTATTTTTAGTCATTTTAATTTGAGGATAGAAGGTGCATTCACCCTTAATCTCCAAGTTGGAATAGCAAGCAAATGTACTTTTCTAGGAATGGTGGCTCCAAAAGATTCTTCCATGTCTAATTGTCCTTCGGTTCTCCAATTAAAATAGTGAAAGAGGTGTGCTAATGCAATCTCAATAGTGGCAATGGCCATGAAAGAACCAGAACAACTCCTCCTTCCTGCCCCAAAAGGAATCATCCTTAATTCTGGATCTCTAATTATATCAAAATCTTTACCCACAAATCTCTCTGGCTTGAATTCCAAGGGATCTTCCCATACTCTTGAATCTCTTCCTATTGCCCATGCATTGACAATAAGCCTTGTTTTTACTGGTATCAAGTAGTCATGATGAGGTCCCTGCATAATACATGTTTCTGTAGATTCATGGGGCATAAGCAAGGGTAGTATTGGATGTAATCTTAAAGTCTCCTTTAACACACAATGTAAGTATTCCATCCTTATAATATGAGAGTCTGTAATTTTATCATCTTTCCCAACTACAAAATCAATTTCTTCTTGTAATTTCTTCATCACATGTGAGTTTATGAGTAACTCACTTATTGCCCATTCCAATGTAGTTGCTGATGTTTCTATTCCACCAATGAACATGTCCTATATACATATGAATATATTTAAAAATATGAATAAATAAATAAATATAATAAATAGAAAGTAATGCAACCACTTTAATAGAATATATCATAAAAATTAATACACATCTAACAAATAAAAATGAATTATCTAAAAAAAATGAAAAATAACGTATATTTTTTAAAAATATGATTAATAACACTTTTTAAAAAATTTCAATATAATTTTTTTTTTTGATCTTTTTAACCTTTAAAATCATATAAATATACGATAAAAGTCAACATCTCACTCACAAATGAACATATAATTTAAAAAAAAAAACTAAACGTATCTCTTTCTGTTTTGAAAGGATCTGGTTAATACTTAAGGCTTTTTCACATTAAAAAAAAAAATTTAATCCTACTAAAATATTTGAGAACAAGGATGAGTTATTACTTTTAGCCTCTCCAATTTTAATCTACTAAAAAATTTAAAAAATTTAAATATTTAGTATATTCCTTCCAAAGAACATAGGGGAACGACATTACTAATTAAAAATATGGATTTTTACTTTACATTGTCTTAAATATGTCACGTTAATTAGACGAAAGATTTTGAGAAACTTTCAATGACATTTAAGCTAGAATGCAAAATATTTATTATAATCATTAGAAAAATAAGATACAATAGAGCATAAGCTTTCACAATTCACAATTTATTTGGTTGGTCTTTAATTCTAATTATTAATAATTATTAAAATTTTAAAACATTTTAAATTTTTTTAGAAATTTAATATTTTTAAATGATTTATTTTTATGATTTTCTATGTCAAATTATTAATTTTATAGAATAATTTTTATTGGAAATTTATATTATAGTTAATTTTTAATATGTTTTTTTTTTGTCTACAATATAGTTTTCAATCATTCTAGTACTTCAAACATTAAATATAAGTGTTGACAAAATAAAATGCTTTACATTAAATTTATCTAGGCTAATTAAATGATCACATTCAATGAAACACAAAATTATGTTATATAAGAAAAGTGTAGTTGATAATTGAAACTAGAGAATGGAATGCAATTTTTGACTAGATTAGATGTGATATTTATTTCAATATTTGATGGATATACATACTATGATAAATGTCAAAATATTATATGTCAGGGTACTTGGATTTTAGAGTTGACTCAATCAAAGCTCAAATTCTATAAAATGATTTTATTTTTATGTGGATCACCTATGTGAGTCTTGAATCAAACTTCTAAAAGTAGACCTAAATTTATGTGTCAACTTAGTTGAAACTTGTGGATTTGATCTAACAAAATGTAGATTGTTGCAATTTACTATCCCCAATTTCTAATATTTAAAATTTAAAATGACAATTTTTAGGGACATGAAAAGTAATTGTAAACTTACCATAATAATAACCTTGTGTTCTAGTTTTTTCCATCTCCATATCCACGACCCCTTAAATAAAAATGTGTAATCATAATGATTATCCTTAAATGACATCAAATTTCCCAACAATTTGAATCCCACAAAATTACAATTGTGAATGAAACTTCACTCCCTATTTTTTTGTGCAATTGTTGATGGACCTACCCTAAGGATATTCTTCTTGTCTTCTAATGTGATTTCAATGTTTGTATCAACAAGCACATCAACTAAAAAGGTATAGTCACAAATATTATCTTATATCACTTCAAATTTACTGAACAACCATCCCATGAAATTTTGATTGTGAATATGACTTGACTACCTAACTTTGAGTGCAATTGAAGATGGACTTATCATATTGATAGCCTTTTATCTTCTAGTGTAATTTCCATGTCTCTATCCACCAAAATTGTCTACTCATGGAGATTATCCTTATATTAATTCAAAATTTTCAACCAAATCCCATAAAATACATATTGTGAATCTAGATTAACTATGAGTAAAATTCATGATTGACTTACTATGTTGATAGCTTTCTTATTTTCTAGTTATATATCCACAATCACATCAACTAAAAATATCTATAAATTACTTTAGAGATATCAATCAATCAAATTCTAAAAAATAAAATTGTGAGTATAATTCAACTACCAAACTTTCAAAGCAATTAGTCTGCATATCCACTCGCTAAAATTAGAGCTAAACTATTTCAAACTTTCCAACCAACCAAATCCCCTAAAATTAAAACTTAGATGAAATTGAGAATTAACTTACTATAATCATAGCCTTCTTCTCTTCAAATGTGATTTCCTCGTCCATATCCACAAGCACATCAACCAAGTCCTCATGCTGCTGCTCCTCCGTGCTACGCCTCCGCTTACGGTCCACATGTTGATCTATTATTTTGCCGCATACAGCATCCAACTGCTTGTGGACATTCTTAATACGTCGCCTCAGCCCCTGCAAGTCGAGCCACTCTAAACAAGGAATGAGATCGCCAATATTCACGATTCCCGCCAACGCGGCAGCTTTACCAGCCAATTCCTCAAACGCGTCAACGGCCGAACCGCGGTGGGCATTTGTACTGCCCGTCAATATTCGCCAGGTCAAGTCGAATGTATAGCAAGAAATGGTGTGGCTCACATCCACGCCCACTCTCCCCTCCTCACTCTTCCCCCAAATGGATCGCACCATCGCCCACACCTCTTCCTCCCGCACGCCTTTAAACGATTCGATTCTCTTCGCAGTCAGCAGCTGCAGAACGCATATTTTTCTTATTTTTCGCCAATAAGCACCGTACGGGGCAAATACGATGTCCTTGCTATTGTAAAATAAGTATTTTCCAGCAGCAGAAGGGGGCCTGCTGGCAAAAATCAAGTCGTGGGTTTTCAGAAACTGTTTCGCCGCCTGAGACGAAGATACAACCACGACTGGAACTGAACCCAATCTCAGTGACATTACCGGCCCATATTTCTCAGCCAGTCGGTGCAGACTACGGTGAGGAAGCGCTCCCAACTGATGGAGGTTTCCTATGATGGGCAGCGGAAATGGTCCTGGCAAAGCCAACCTACCATTGTTTTTTCCCACCCATCCCAATACGATGGACAACAACACAGTAAATACTAAAATTGTATAGCCTATTGCGGAAATACTCATATTGAAATCCATTGCTACGCAAACTAGGAAATGAAACCTGCTGATTCTCTTGGCTAGGAATGGAAGTCTGTATATGAAGCTAAAAAGATAAGGAAACAAGGCGAAGCTTGAAATACATCCACTCGTTTTTTTAATTATTGAAGTATATTTTTTAACCTAACAAAAATATCTAGAAATATGAAGAGATATAAATTTGAAGTTATGTTATTTTATTTTATTTGTTATATATGGACATATAATTTTCTTATATTTATCTTTTCTGATAATACAGTGAGCAAGTGGATAATATTGATGAAGATATATTTTGTTTTTATGTACAGTTTATTTCCAAAATATTATCTGTTATAAAAGATTAAAATTTTGATGTGTACATGATTGTCAAATTTAAACTAAAATATCTCCATCACACTCCATCATTTATTATCATTGTAAAATATCTTATATATTATATTATTAAATATATAATTATAGTGATATCTGAAAAAGTACAGAGAGTAATAACTGATTATTTTGTTTGAAGAGACATATGTAACACTAATTAAAACATAAAAAATAGTTTATTAGGAGAGAAACTTACATGTAATTTGATTAAGGAGAATAGGGGAGAGGGATCCATAGTGGAGCACCCTAAATTCAGGTTTCTCAAAATCCTATGTGGAAGTTTCAAATCACTCCCAATTTTCTACAACAATTTATTTGGTAACTCATGTGCTTCTATATTTTGTTTTAGGGCCACATCATCAAATATGATGCCACATCAGCATGCTTTTTGTTGAGGTATCCAGAAAGGACCAAAAAAAAAAGTGAGACGGATAGTGGTGCACTAAGTCATGTTTTATTGGTGCGCTAATGTGGCATCACATGATTTGTCACTTTGTGTTCTTTATGGATAAAAAGTGTTTTGCAATTGGATATTAAAATGCTCCACTATGGGGCCCACTAAGGACTACTTCTATCCCACTATTAAACCCTGCTCCATTATGAACCCCTCTCCCCTAACTCTCATATACTGTCAACTCCCATAACTGCAAGAAAATTTTCTATTTTCCTTTTATTTTGTTATTGCATATAGGTATTCTTCATGTCCATCACTGCTCAATTATCCATGCTGCCAGTAAATAATTTTGAGTTTTATTCCCCACATCGCAGGAATCTAATATGAAATCCCGTATAGTTTTGCTGACATTAATATCTGTTCTAGTCGTCATAGTAGGGGCTGGCCATCGTACTTCTATTCATTCATGGCCACGGATTTAATTATGTTTGTGCTGTTTCATGTTGTATGTTGAGGGACCTGTAACTTCAACTGTTATGTTTCCTTTTTTGTTTTTGCTGCTGTAAGTTTTTTTCATTTTTCACTTCTATAAAAAAAAAATAGGAGTATTAAAATTTGATTTTAGTTTTGTTTGAGCTAGCTTGGGGCGTTCTTTTCCCGCAATA